>PYAF01006068.1:2233737-2272343 GCA_007407185.1 Glycine tomentella | reverse complement strand
ATAGTATTTTCCTCAATATATTTCATACATAACATGCATATATTTAATTTAGATTTTAATTTAAAAATATATAATTAAAAATTTAATTTCATAAAATCGTCGTCTATCAAATATATAATTAACTTATATCTATTATGAACAACAAAAATTAATAATTAAAATATTATACTTTAATCGTTAATAATTCTTCATACAAAATAAAAAATATTTAAAATATTTTATAATAATATGTTTTTACTTTTTATAGATAAAAATTATTTATCTATAAAAAATATCATATTAAGAATAATATACACTATAATTTATATTATATATTTTATTCAAAAAAATTGATGTGAGTTTAGTTGTTGGTAAACATTTAAAACACCCAAGATATTGGGGTCAAATCTCCTCAACTTCCTTTTAAGAAAATTCATCCGTAGATTAATAAAGCTCTAACCTCAATTAGATAGTAATTAAATGGTAATGTCATAAATTATTATTTACATATTTTTTAAGGTAATTTTATAAAAGTTAAAGAATTTATTATTTAAATTTAATTTGATTTTTTATCTTTTAAATTTTGTTGAATTTGGTTCTTCCCACAATTTACGATTGTCTTAATAATTCTTAGATAATGAAATATGATACAAAATCATATTTATTGGCTTGGGCATGTTTTTGTACGTGTAATTAATATAGTAATGATTTTTAATATATCAAAACTTTTTTTAGGCAAAGATTAACTTTTCAATTAATATTAGAACTCGGTACAAGAAGTAACCAACCAGTTTAGAGGGACAATACCACGGGCCTATAATTGGTAACCCAATTACATACCAAAGTCAAAATACTATAGCCCCTCCATATAGAGAATTCTCGTCTGAAATCTGAATGGTTTACCTAGATTTCACCAAAAAATTAACTGATATTTTTTCAGTATAATTGATTATGCGACTATCACACTTTTTTTTTTCTCTCACTCTTTCTTTAGAGTGTTTGTTTACACGTCTATTAGAGAATTTTAGTGGTAAATCTAAAATTAAGATTTTAGATTATTTTTTTAGATTTTATAGTACCACGTAAAATTAAAGATATTTTAAGATCTTTTTATTTTTTTCTTTGATGATAAAATTTATTTTGAGATCTTAAGAAGAGAAAAATAAAAAAAATTTATTCGTTTTTTTATTAATATACATATCTTAATGGATCTTCTATAAGAACTCATTATTTTGGAGATTTTTTCAACTCTTTTATTGGAAGGTCTAATGAAGTTAAGATCTTACACTAAAGATTCTTTTACATGATTTTTTTTTTTTAAATTTGTAGACAAATTACCAATTGCTTGTAAATTCTATATTTTTGTGGTAAATTTATCAATTTTTCTATGTTTGTAACTTGTGTCTAAAGACAAGCTTTTCCTAATTATCATAGTTTTGTTTTTTTTTTTAAATGGTTGGAAATAACTTATTCGAATCCCTCTTCTAAAATGCAGAAATACTACAATTAATTGTCAGCAACGTAAAATTAAGGGTTAATTAATTATTATTTTGGTCATCTAATTTATTTTTAAAATTTAATTTGATCCTCTTAGTATTAATTTTTTTAATTAAGTTCTGTAATTTTTTAAAATATTTCAATTAGGTCATTTTGTTTTTAGAAGTAAGTCTCTTTTTTTTAAAAAAAAATGGATTCAATATGATCCTATTTAAAATCAAATTTGATCTTATTTAAAAAAAAAATTGGAGTAGGCAAAAGAAAATTAGGATCAAATTCACTTATTTTAAAAAATAAAGGACCTAATTTTTTTTTAAAATGGAGCAATTACTTAGAAATACATTTTATCAAACAGTCCTTCCTAAAAAAAAGGATCTAATTGAATCATTTCTAAAAATTAGAGTATCAAAACCTAAAATTAAAAAAATAAGCAACAAAATAAAAAAAAAAGCCCTAACTAATCAAAAGTTCTATTAAACTATAATTAGAACGAACATTAATTCTATTCCGTTGGCGTAACAACAATTGTGGCAAACCCAAGAATTGGGTCCACGATGACAATGCATTTAATCATCAAGGAAGTAGGTATAATTCGACAAGAAAGAAAGTAGGTATGATACGAGAGAGAACAGAACAGGGCTTACAAAGATTTGTGCCTATAATAAAATACAATCACATGAGAGATGATACCATTATAATTAAACCACACTGTTTAATTTTAGCTAAGATGGTCACTTTGGTCGATGATTAGCAAATAATTGAAAATACAAATGCATGTGACTGCGTTAGAAATTGTGCTTTGGGCTGGTCAAATGCAACTATGCAAATTCTCAAGTTCCAGATCTTATTATATTAATTCCCTGCGTAGGTCACATGTTGCATGGCCCCAACCCACATGTATCTTCCATTGTTGGCATCTTGATTCTTGATTTTCGGACAGGACATAACGTGTGTTGGAAAAAATCTAAACCCACCATGTATTGAGCAACAAGCATGAAATTGTGCTATCTAAAGAATAGTAGTAGGTAAGTACAAAAAACAGAGTTGTTAGGTTGAGGGAGGGGGACGAATTTAGAGTGCCATGGTCCCCTCAAGCTTTTAATTCTCTTTGGACTTACTTAGTTGTTACTAGTATATATTTAACTTCCACAAAAGAATTATATAAAATTTACATTTAGTCTCTTCTCTTAGTTATAAATTATATTTATTCATATTTTATTCTAGATAAAGCACAACTTTACCAATTACTAAAGTATAAAATAATTAATACTTAAAAAAAGTAAATATAAAATTAGAAAAATTAATATTCATAATCAAATCTTAGAAGTTTACACAAAGGAAGGAAACTTTTCATACCAAACAAAATTGGATTTCATATTTACTTTTAACTTTGCTGGTATTTTTATTGAGTAATATAATGTCTTTGCCGTTAATAGAATAGTAAAGATCAGTAGTTGTTTCACAACAAAGTTATATATTACTGGGTTTAATTTTGGTTTTGCTTTGAGTGATGATATTTTATAATTGTTTGAAATTAATGAAGTTAAGCGATGGAGTTTGACTTCAGTAAAGAGAATGAGTTTAACCATTAATTTAATTTGCTATTTATAAATTATAACCATGGGTAACAGCTGAATAATAATTTATTTATTTTGCTTTATTATATTTAGATGACCATTGTTGGTAACATTCGTGTTAATAAGTGATAATCCAGGTAGTGTAAGTCGTCTATTTGGGAAATGGAAGACGAATTTTCCCTCTTAAGTTTTTTTTTTTTTTTTTCTAATTGTACAGCGCCATTAGAACCATTAGGTCATAAACACCTTAAAATAAATAAAGTAAAATACATGGTCTAAATAGAAACTTTTGGCGGCAGGTAAATAAAACACCACTCCCTTAATTCAAATATATCATAGTAAAATAATAATGATTCTTAACTAGAAAATTATCGTTGACCTCAGAAAATTTAAACCGGGTATTGTGCAGAGAAAAAAGAGAAATTGTGAAAAAAAGAAAAATAAATAATTAACGATAGATTTGTTAAAACATGTAAGGAAATATGTTTGTAACACCATCTAAAATATTGTAATTACGATAGAGTTGTTTAACTTGGAACAAATTAAAATAATACCTCACAAGATTTCATGTAAGTATATAAATATTTTTTATATTTTTAACTATTACATTCATATTTCTGATAGAAAGTGTTAGTTTAAGATTTAAGGAGATGATAGGGAGTATCATAATAATATTATCAAACATATATAAGATGATATTAATATAATATTTTAAAATTTAAAGAGATTAATGTAGGAAAATAAAAAAGGGTAAGATTATATGTAATTTAATAAAAGTTCAATGAGTATTGTTGTAATTTACTCTTTAACTTATTTTTTAAGATTTGGTTTCTCTAAAGTTAGAGAGTGTATTAGTTGAGCTAAATCTTATTTTTCAGGAGGAGACGCTTGATATAGAATAAGTTTTTAGTTTTTAGAACCTTAAGTAACATTTCTAGAAGAAAAAAAATGTTTTCCGTGAATAAATTTTGCTAAGTTTTCCATAAAGTTGTTTCCACGGGAAATTAGAAATCTAACTTACTCTAGTTAAGAAAAATTAATGTGATAAAACTATTATATTATTCTTAAAATAACTCATAATATTTATAGCAACCAGACAAATTATATATATTAATTTAATATAACAAAAATACTTTATAAAACTAAAATAAATTTTTTTAAAAAACTAAATTAAAACTAAAAACATAAATGAGGAATGAAAGGATTACTTTATCAAATAAATCCTAAACTATGGAGCGATCCCCGTGAGACCTTAAAGAGTGACACAACTTTTGTGTCTTTTTAGTTCATATTCAAGTTAATTAGTTAACTGATTCGACAGACATTGGTGAGAGTGGGAGGTTGGATAATAAAAGACCTAATAATTTATTACTCGTACTTTTTTCTAACTAAAACTGTACTCTCTCATCTACTTATTCACACAGTTGATCATGTACTTGATGATCATGTAACCAATTTTTAATTTCATGATTGCCACATCGAAAAAGGATAGTATTATTATTGATATACAAGCAATAATTTGTTTTTCTACTCTATAAATGAAATGAGATTTGAAAGCCACTCTGTCTCTGCCCTTTCATTTTGTCTTAAATTAAAAAGGAAGAAAACAAAAGAAAATATACAAGTGGAAAAAATGATGGACGAAGTGTGACGTCTCTACCATGGGCGGATGCACGTGTTAGATTGGGAGTAGGGCTCTCCTTAAATTCTCAAGAATATAATTTTTTTATAATAATAAAATAAAGTAAAATAAAAAAATAGTTTAAATATTTATATAAGAGAAAAAATTGAAAAACATAAAAAAAGAATAATAAAAAAGATGAAAAATAAGAAATGAGTAAATTCGAGTATGTATGTTTGTAACTTATATAAATGCAGTAATTATACTCTTGTTACTTTTAAGCACCGGTGTCATGCTAATTTTGTCAATTTTTTCTCTTTTGAATTGTACCTTTTTCACACTTTTATTATAATAATTTGTTTTTTTAATTTTCTTTTAAAAAAAAAATTTCGGAAGCGGCACCTCCGAACCCCCGCCACTAGTACCCCTCTTACTTTTTTTTTTTTCTGGATCCACCCCTGATCTCTACCATTATGCATGCATAAATGAATCATTGCCTGATTTTTATTCTTAGCTTTTCATTTAATTAGTTTTTTTTTTATAACTTTAATTTAGTTAGTTTGATCACATACATATATGAACTAGCGTTAGATCAATTTTTTCAATCCATGTTACGAGGATGGAGTATTCATTGATAAAATTATTTTTTATTAAAAAAATTGATTGATCATTTTTAGTGAATTTTTCTTTTAATTATATTATTTCATTTACAAAATTTAAATATAAGATCTTATAATGAAATTAAGTTCAATATCATTTTGACCAATGATTTTATTAATATCATTAAATAAGCTTATTCTCAAACCAGTTAATAATACACCGATTCATGTTTTAAACCATCCAATTAATTGGTAAATTCGAATTTTACACTAGGTTAAGTAGTTTTGGGGTCAAATCATATGCACTTCATGCAATGATAGATACATAATATATTACTGAATAAATTAAAAGGCCTGAAACGTAGGCCATCCCAAATGCAGCAATTATATTTATATGTAGGGATATAGAGGCTATCCCGCGCATGATCAATTGATGATAAAATTATAATTATTCTAATAATGGATGGCTTACGTAGAATGAGAATGCAAGTTATGGTCCAAGGAAAGTGATGAAATGAAAATGTTGTCACGTTGCAGAAGGGTTATATATTATACACTAAACAGAAATATAGGTAGCTTCACATTGATGCTGTCATTACTCATTTGGACAGAGACGTGTTGGATTCGTGATGACAACCCTATCCCTGACCGCGACCTTTTCCTTTGCCCATGTATGGAGTTTTCCTATCCTCTGCTTTTTTTCTTACTTTTTTTCAGGTTAAATAATTATTCACAATTTTTTTTTATAGAAAAAGGGTAACATTCCCCCATTTGTTGCTAGCAATTGCCCCTGCCCTTAAGTTTTATAACGATATTGGCCTTTATTGCACTCCATGGATGTATACTAGCCTGCAATTCCACGTTCTTATGCTTTGACTACCCATTCTCACGCATCCAACATATGGTTTCAAAATCCCTAAAAAAAAGCATATGGTTTCAAAACAAAATAATAAATCATTATTGCAGGTAGAGTATCATAGAAGATTGAGTCTAGTGAGGGAGATAATCTTTCATAAAATGATTAATCAATGTTTGAATTTTTTTTCAAAAAATGTTTATAATTAATATTTGATCATATCTCAAACAGAATTAACTATTTACACTTTCACGGTTTCTAATTTAATTGTTTGCAAATTTTTTTATCAATTCCATTATGTTTTCTATGGTTTTCTAACTATTTGCTTGCTTTTGATAGTAATTTTTACAAGCATTTCATATTACTTTTGCATTTTATTTTCTTTCTTTTTTAATGAGACCCACGTAAATTGAATAGTAGCTCAATGCTTACCACAGAACTGGTGCTGTGACATGAGCATGGCGCAATACTTAGTTGCCATAAAATGGCAATTTGAGGTGCTCATTAATTGCTTTTCCGTAAACAACTTACCCTGTACTTAGAAGTGAATGATGGATTCTTTTGGTAATGTGTTTAGGTGGATGGAGATAAACGATTTCTCTCTTGTTTAAGCCTGTGTTTGTTTTTCTGTTGGGAATATCCCAAACAGACCTTTTCCTAACTTTAGGAATACTTTCTTCTTACAAAACAGAATATGAGAGGCCGCACTTTTTTACTTCAGCCGATATATGCAAATACACACTTAGATTTTGGCAGTTATATTTGAAAAAAGATTAAAAGATAGTAGTAATAAATTGAGAAAGGTTATTTACTTGATGCATTGGTTAAAAAATTAAAAAAATAAGTTTTTATTAAAATAAAAATAATAATTCTTTTATTAAAATTAAAATACACAAAAATGTATTGTTTATGATTTTTACCAAAAATGTTCTCTTCTTTTAATTTTTTAAACAATGTCCTAAAAATACTGATTAATAAGACCCTAATAAATTATAATAAGATAATAATTATAAATAACAATAATAGTAATTAAAATAAAATTAGAATACATTGATAATGTATGCTTTTAAACATTATCTTTCAATCACATATTATTATGCTGCTTTGATCTTCAGAACTACTGTAGAGCAGTGGAGCTCGCTTAGAATAAAGGCTTCAGAATTGTTGAATGCGAATCATACTCACTTGTGGCTTTGGATCTTATTAATCATGATCAACCTCCTTGGCATTCGTATGCTGCTTTGATAAACTCTATTCAATCTTTGAAGAATAGACTTTGGGTCCTAAGTTTTAACCATGTCTATCGAGAAGAGGAGCAATGCGTAGATTGATTAGTTCATATGGGATCATCATCCTCATCAGATACATTCACTTTTTTAGATTCTTCTCCTCAACCATTGACAGCTTTCTTGTTAGCTGATGTTATGAGAGTTTCTTTTTCTAGGCTTTAGTTCTGTTTGTATGAAGGATTTATTAGTTTTTATAATAACTATCCTTAAAAACATATATATGTTTTTTTAATTGATAGACCGTATAAAAATCTTTATACCGACAACACATAAAAGTTAAATTCTAATAATTATCTATAAATTTTCCATGAATACACAACTTTTTTAATTGAGAGTAAATTTAAATCTTAAATAAAAGTCAAAGTCAAAGTTTTTATGATAACATTTGAAAAAAATGAAGAGTGAGGGAGACTAGAGACAGTGTCATGATCGTAAATAAGGGGGAGGAGTTGGGGCAAGAAACGAATTGACTTGGAAGAGATAGATCATAGATAGTCATTGTGGGTCCATTTTGTTTTCCTACTCTGTCTTTTGCATCATCTAAGTTCGTTCTAATAAATCTCATCATCTAATCTTATTCATATGACCCCATTATTATATGCACACACACACTACACTACACAACACAACACAACCTCACTCTCTCTTTCTCTCTCTTTCACGAACTCACTCGCTCACGCTCTGTTTCAGATCTGAAGCCACATAACCCTAACCTTCAAACGGTACGCATTCTTCTCTCCAGCGATCTTCTTCTTCTTCCTCCTCTTCTTCTTCGTCTGATCTCCGCATCCCCCAAGATCTGCTGCTTCCTCATTGCTCTGTGAATGCAAGTGAGCTCCGTCTCAACTTCTTGTTCTACGCTGCGTTTCTTTCTTTCTTTCGTCTATTCTTTTCAAGCTTCGTTCTTTTCTTTAGCTTGACGGTGAACATTTCCCTTTTTTTTCTCTCGATCATCACATTTTCTTGCTACTTGTTGCTGATCATTGGGTTACTATAGCTTCCGTTTCCTCGACTCATTTCTTTCTGTTGTGATCGTTAGCTTAATTAGCTTACCCTGCATTGGATTATGATCATGTCATATGTAATGAACAAAATCCGACTTCTTTACAGATGCAATTAAAAAACTTTTTACTTTTTAACAATAATTAATTAATTAATTATTATTGTTATTAATATTAAGAAATTTCTTTTTTTTGGCTTTTCTCTTCAAAGATCCTTATTTGAATTCGTTAGTTTATTTGTTGGGATGGGTAATTTTGGGTTACCGGAATTCAACATTTACCCACGATGGATTACGGCTTTGCATTTAATTATGCTTTAATTGCATTTGCATTGTCGTATAGCAGATGTCTTCTACTCTCTTGATCTTCATGGAAGAGAAGAAATGTTTCTCTATGCGTTTGGTGGAAGCAGAAAGAATTTTCACGTCATTTTTATATTTTGAGGTGCAGGCTAGGTGTCGCTGGGACTTCAATGGCAGTGACCGAAGCTCAAAATCCTCTTCTTGGAGAAAACACATGTGGTTCCTTGTTAAAAAAGCTTCAGGTAACTAACTTCATTCCACTGTTCATCTGTGTCACTTAAGATGCGACTGCTCTACATAATAATGGGATTAAGTAATTACATTTTCTTTATTCGCTGTAGGAAATATGGGATGAGGTTGGTGAGAGCGACGAGCAACGAGATAAGATGCTTCTTCAGTTAGAGCAGGAGTGCTTGGATGTGTATAAGAGAAAGGTTGAGCAGGCTGCCAAGTCAAGGGCGCAGCTACTTCAAGCTCTGTCTGATGCTAAGCTTGAGCTTTCCACTCTTCTATCAGCACTTGGAGAAAAGAGCATTGCTGGAATTGTTAGTAACTACTTGACTATGTCTTATATTGTTAGTAAAGTGGCAAACTAATTTCTTATGCATATTTGTTATTCTTTCACAGCCTGAGAATACTTCTGGAACCATCAAAGAACAGCTTGCAGCTATAGCACCAGTACTTGAACAGTTATGGCAACAAAAGGAAGAAAGAATTAAGGAGTTCTGGGATGTACAGTCACAGATCCAACAAATATGTAGAGAGATAGCCGGAAACTTGAACCTTAATGATGTTCCACCTGCAATTGATGAGTTTGACCTGTCCCTGAAGAAGCTAGATGAATATCAATCTGAGCTCCAAGAACTTCAAAAGGAAAAGGTAATTCTGTTATAATGTTCAATAATGTGTCAGTTCAGTTTGTCACTAATTTGGAAAATTCCATTTGATTTCATTCACTAAACAGCTCATTGAGAGATTTGTTGCATTGCCTTGTTTGGCAGAGCGAGAGGTTGCACAAGGTTCTTGAATTTGTGAGTACTGTGCATGATCTATGTGCTGTCCTTGGTATGGACTTCTTCAGTACTGTAACTGAGGTTCATCCAAGTCTAAATGACTCTACTGGTGTTCAATCGAAGAGCATAAGTAATGACACCCTAGCAAGGCTGGCTAAGACTGTCTTAATGCTGAAAGAAGATAAAAAACAGAGGCTGCACAAGGTAATGCAATTTAGAACATTTCTTCCCCTTAATTTTTATTTATGCAATAGCTGTTAACTATATAAGCTCTCAAATGTTAGGATTTTTGATATACTGTGGTTTTTGTCTTGTTAATCGTGTGTATGTTTTCAAGAAATCACCATCAATTCTGACTTTGACACCCCAGAGTGATATTACCTACAAAATGTTTTGCATTCATTACTTGCTTGACTTTTAATCTAATACCATTTTCTTTACTTTGACCTGGATATTTCATGCAGCTCCAAGAATTAGCTTCTCAGTTGATTGATCTTTGGAATCTAATGGATACTCATCCCGAGGAAAGGAGACTATTTGACCATGTTACCTGTAATATGTCAGCTTCTGTTGATGAAGTCACTGTTCCTGGTGCCCTTGCTCTGGATCTGATCGAGCAGGTACTAAAGAACTTCTGAAGTTTACAGATTCGAGCTCCAAGTATGTTATATTAACTTTTTTTTTGTTTAATAATAAAGGCTGAAGTGGAAGTTGAGAGACTTGATCAGCTGAAAGCGAGCAGGATGAAGGAAATTGCTTTCAAGAAGCAAGCAGAGCTCGAAGAGATATTTGCCCGTGCTCATATAGAAGTAGATCCAGATGCTGCCCGGGAGAAGATTATGGCAATGATTGATTCAGGAAACATTGAACCAACTGAATTACTGGCTGACATGGACAATCAGATAGCAAAAGCAAAAGAAGAAGCTTTAAGTCGAAAAGATATATTGGACAAGGTTGAGAAATGGATGTCTGCATGTGAAGAAGAGAGTTGGCTTGAAGACTATAACCGGGTACTTAAAATCTCGCTTCTGCTTTATTTCTCTTTCTGAGTTTGAATGATTGGTTGTGCACAGCCATGGATAGAGAGGTGAAGTAGTAGTATTATAATCAGAACATTTACTATCATGTTAATAAAAATTGTAAATCCTTTAACCGGAGTTAATCTGTATCCGTCTTTATTATATAGTCTGCTAGTTTTCAGTTTAAGTGATTTGTTATTTGACAAGATAATTGAAATGTTAGGAGATATAAGGTTGGTTGGGTGGTTGGGTGAAAAGTCCCAAGAAGGGTGGGAGGGAGAGGTCGTGGGTTCGAATCCCTCCGCTAACAAAAAAACTAACATTTAACAACTAACTTTGGCCGATAAAAAAAAAAAAAAGATAATTGAAATGTTTCTTGCCCTGTTTCCAGAAATATTTAGATTTTTAGCATTACCTTTGCTGCAAGTTATGATCTTTAAATGGTTGCCTAATCCTCCTCATTTGGATTATAATGTTACACTCTGACACAACCTTGTAAAACAGGATGAGAACAGGTATAATGCAAGCAGAGGTGCACACATAAACCTCAAACGTGCAGAGAAAGCTCGGATATTGGTCAACAAAATTCCAGGTTTTTGTTAAATGAGATTACAATCACCATCAGATACTGTTATTATTAATTCAATCTGCTGTCAGTGTAAGCAAAACAAGATGATGCCACATTATTGGAATAATTTTGTTTCTGTTGGTGAAAATGCAGCTTTGGTTGATACATTGGTTGCTAAAACTCGTGCATGGGAAGAAGATCATGGCATGTCATTTACATATGATGGCGTGCCTCTTCTTGCCATGTTAGATGAATATGCCATGCTCAGACACGAACGGGAAGAGGAAAAACGGAGGATGAGGGTAATTTTCACTAATAAGATGAGTAGGATTACTCATTTTCATTTTCAGCTTGATTTGAGCAATTGCTAATAATAATAAGACGACAACTCTGCCAGGAAATTAAAACTATCAGCTTGGCCTATTTCTGTTCTGTTCACTACTATTCTATATTTGTCATACATACTGTGGTATGGAGAGGTCATAACATATGGACTTTGCATTTTTGTAGGATCAGAAAAAGCATCACGAGCAGCGAAACACAGAACAAGAAACCATCTTTGGTTCAAGACCCAGCCCTGCTAGGCCAGTTAGTTCCAGTAAGTCAGGAGGTCCTCGTGCTAACGGAGGAGCCAATGGTACTCCTAACCGACGGCTATCGCTTAATGCTCATCAAAATGGAAACAGGTCCACATCAAAAGATGGAAAAAGGGAAAACAGACTATCTGCTCCCGTGAATTATGTGGCCATGTCAAAAGAAGATGCTGCTTCCCATGTTTCTGGTACTGAACCCATCCCGGCATCACCCTAATAATGAGATCTTCATTTTCAACCCTATAATTTCATCTTTGTAGCATTGTCAAATTACTAGTGCTTTAGGAATTATAATATGGGAGTGACAAGTAATTAGAGAGGAACTGTTCTGAGCTGTGCATGTTCAATTTGCCATTTGGAGGTTTTCTCAATAGATATGCCCTATAATATGAAAATATACAGTTTTCAGTGCTAGTCTTGCCTTTTTTCCAAACCCTAGCTTCTTTTCATTGGTTTGTTTCACTTTCCGTGTGTTTGAAATGGTATTGCATACTCTTCAAAAAATGATGTTACATATGCACGTCTACCCTGCAATTTCACGTCAAAGAATGGAAAAGAATGGAAAAAATGCAGAAGCAACAAATAGTTGCTCACGCTGTCCGGCTTTATGCTGTCAAATGCAAATTTCCGAACACACATTTTCTCCTTGTGAGATGTTTCAGTTTTCAGCATCATCTCCATGGCAATTGGGTTTTCATAAATATTTAACTCACGGTGCAATCAATAAAATGGTCCAAATCACGTAGTATTTTTCAAGCATGGGGTAGGGGTATTATTAATCAAATGTTACTTATTATTCAAGTTGTATAAAATTAATTAACTACAAAAATGAAAAGGGTATAAAGGGTTTTTTCTTTTAGAAATTCCATGTATCTTTCATATATGACATGTGACAATTTGGCTCGAGATTGATAGACTTACTATGAAGAATAAAATTCTTTAATTGAGTATTAAATGGGGAAATACTAATGATTCAAACTCAAGATCGGTTGTTAATATGAGACAATTTTGCACTAGTTAAACCAGTGGTGAGATTTGGTTATTTAGAGTTTTGAGTGATGTGCAAAGTTCAATTGACGATACAAAATAATCTTTATAACAATAATTATTTTTGCTTACCTGCTTAATGCATTGAAAATGATAGGGTTGATACTAAGATACTTTGAGTAACTTTAGTGCAAGATCTTGAGCAAAGATCTTGAACTCAAGATCTGATATTTATTAGATCTCCTAATAAAGGAGGTAGAAAAATCTTCAACATGGAGAATAGGTTCTTGTAAAAGAATCCTTAAGATCTTCACGTTGTTCAAAAAGGAATAATTTTTTTTTCTCTTTCTCTCTCTTTAAGATCTCAAAATGAGATCTACCATTAAAGAACAAAATGGGAGGTATGGAGTCCATCGAAAAGTGGTCTAAGATCCCAATTTAAAATCTACCATTAAAAATACTCTTATATATGCATTCTTATCCATCAAAATTTGTTCATATTGCTTGTATCTAAATCCTAAATACCATTCTCCTTAAGTGAGTAATTACTTATCAATCAAGAGTAATTTTTGTACTACCCATTGGGAATCATCAACATATTATGGTATTTGAACTTATTTTACTTATACTTTAAAACCTCTAAAACATTTAATAACAGTTTAGTTTGTATGAATGGTATGTTTATTTTTCTTAGGATTTTTTTATTATCTTTGTACCGGTTAAACTTAGTTTTGGTCCTTGTACATTCAAATTGATTAGCCCTTCAACTTTAGAAAATATATAAATTAATACTAAATGTTATTAAACAAGAAGAGGGATTAAATTTTCATTTTTTTAAAGTTAAAAGAATAAACTCATCAATTTAAAAGTATAGAGACTAAAATAAAGTTTAACTAAATCCGGTGATTAAAATATATGTTTCTCATTTTTATTATTATTGAAAAAGTAAAAAAACCTTTTCAGACATGTCAATGATAAAATAATAATATAATTTTTTATATTGTTAATGCATAAATTATTTTAATATTTCTTCTTAATACTAACTCCTAAATAATCCAATTAAACCTTTAATAGTAAAATGTTCTTGTCCTCTCTAGCCCCCTAAATTTATATATTGATTTCCATTCATTTGTATTTGAAGAAGAGAAAATTTCAATTTTTCATCTATTTTTCTCATATTCTAGTAGCTAAGCATATAGTAAATGAAGATCTAATTACTTGAAGAATCATGCTAAAACATTCTCTCTCACATTTTTTTTAGGATTCTCTCTATAATTTGTTAGAATGTATTAGAAATTACCATTTTTAATAGGTTTTACTTATCATTTAATTATTTTTTCTTCTAATTTATATTAAATTAGTAACAAAATTTATTAAAATTAATGATTTTTAATAAATTCTAACTATAGGGAATTTTTGATGGAGAATATCAAAGAAAATGTGTAGCATTCCCTCTTAACTGAATTCATGAAATTAAATTGTATGCTTCTAAAAGTCATCCTTTCATCAATGATCTTGCAAATGACTAAATTGATAATTTAAAATAAAAAATAGCACGAACATATGAATTGATTACTTTTAAATATAACATAATATATTAATTTATAATATCTTATTCAGTTTTAAATTATCACAACAATTTTTTTTCTTAGCTGAGAAGTTTTTTTTTTCTTCTTAATAGTTGCTTTGGCAGGGAAAGACGGTCGAAGGCATAAGCTTGGAATAAAGCAAACAAACGACGTCGTGTGGTTTCCAATACCTTCTGCGTTTTGAATTTTTGCGAGAATTGAGATGGCGACCGAGAACGAACCCGCGAAGCTGCTGTTACCATACCTTCAACGCGCTGATGAATTGCAAAAGCACGAACCACTCGTCGCTTATTACTGTAATTCTCTCTTTTATTTTTATTTTAGATCGATACCTATTTTTCATTATTGCAATTTTTGTTCTTTCACTGATCTGAAATACTCTAATCGTTGTTATAAATTATCACGATGAAATATTTTTTTGGTAAAATTAGGTCGATTATATGCTATGGAACGGGGGCTGAAGATTCCGCAAAGTGAGCGCACGAAGACCACTAATGCTCTTCTGGTTTCCCTCATGAAGCAGCTTGAAAAGGTTCTAAAGTAAACCGTGTTGATTTTTTGTGCTGATTGTAATCACAATTAACTGAAACTCAAAGGTGATCCGCAAACAAATAAATATAAAAGTGATTTTTAATAAATCTCGTGGATCCCTAACTTTGTGTTGTTTTTTAAAATAAGAAGAGAATCTACTCATGTTAAATGGAAGTGTCTGAATCTGAATAATAATGAATTAATGATACTATGGCATGTTTCAGTGGCAATCTGCAGTTTTCTTTCCTTTTAAAGATGTTAGTGGTTGACATGTTTGATTGGGTATGATTATGGAATTTTTATTTACTCAATTGATGTATCCGAAATATGTTGTTTTTACAGGATAAAAAGTCAATCCAGTTGGGGCCTGAAGACAATTTATATCTCGAGGGATTTGCTTCGAATGTGTTTGGAAAAGCAGACAAGCAAGATCGTGCCGGAAGAGCAGATTTGTATAATAAAATCACTCTTTTTTTTTAATGCTAGCTTGAAATAAATAAATAAGCCTTTTTGTATGTTGGTTCTGTTGCATCAGCTGTGATCCCTATGGTCTCAGTAAAGTTTACAAGGGATTTTTGTATCTTCTTGTTTCTTTGTCTTGAACAAGATAGTAGCTCACTCTCTTTACATACCAAGGATCTGTCTTTTGCCAAACATTTGCTATATTCCCTTTGCATAACTATCTTGCTTGTAAGAATTTTTCATCTGTTATAAGTTTTTAACGTATATTCTTTGACACTTTGCAGGAATACAGCGAAAACATTTTATGCTGCCAGCATCTTTTTTGAGATTCTTAATCAATTTGGAGCAGTTCAGCCTGATGTGTGTATTTCATGCATTGAATTGAACCTTCCTTTTTTATGCATGTCTCATTGCATTTGCATGTTTTCCACAAAGCCTTTCTTATTTGGAAACAATTTGCAGCAAGAATACAACTTCCTGTAACTGTATGTTTAATGCTTTTTTGAGTTTCTTTTACAGCTGGAGCAGAAACAGAAATATGCAGTGTGGAAAGCAGCTGAAATAAGAAAAGCTTTGAAAGAAGGAAGGAAGCCCACTGCTGGCCCCCCTGACGGTGATGAGGATCTCTCAGTTCCTTTGAGTTCTTCAAGTGATAGATATGTATGATTCAAAACTTCACCTGGTGTCTTCTGGGTTTGATCAGTTAGAAAAGCATATTAATAAATTCATTAATAAATATAAACAATTAACATTCAGCTGTTTATTCTTGCAGGACCTTGGGACTACCGAAACTACTGTTTCCAGTCCTGGACCAGAATCTGATTCATCACGTAGTTATCATAGCCCTGTCAACTACGAGAATCTGCCAAGCATTCATCCTGCTCCTAAATTTCATGATACTGTTAACGACCAACAGTCTGCAAATATTCCACCATCTATGCCTTTTCATGACAGAGTAGATAATAACAAGCATTCTTCCATTGTTTCTCCATCATCTCACTCGTACACACCTGGAGTTTATCCTTCCCAAGACTACCATCCTCCCCCACCTTCCCAAGACTATCATCCTCCTCCTCCTTCCCAAGACTATCATCCTCCTCCACCTTCCCAAGACTATCATCCTCCTCCACCTTCCCAAGATTACCATCCTCCACCTGCCAGATCAGAAAGTTCTTATCCTGAGCCCTACAACCATCAGCAATACTCACCAGAGAATTCACAGCATTTAGGTCCTAATTACCCTTCTCATGAAACTTCCTCTTTTTCTTATCCCCATTTTCAGTCTTATCCAAGTTTTACAGAAAGCAGCCTTCCCTCTGTCCCATCAAATTATACTTATTATCAAGGGTCAGATGCTTCATATTCTTCCCAGTTGGCTCCGCTATCTACAAACCATTCATCAAGTGCTCAACACAGTTCCAGCAGCAGAAATGGAACTGTTGTGGAACCTAAGTCAACTACTCAGACATACCAGTATGACAGTAACTACCAGCCAGCACCTGAAAAAATAGCAGAAGCACACAAGGCTGCAAGATTTGCTGTTGGGGCACTGGCATTTGATGATGTCTCAACTGCAGTAGACTACTTGAAGAAATCCCTTGAGTTGTTGACAAATCCATCAGCTGGCCAGTAAGATGTTATGTAAATCGAAATGTGGATTTCAATGGTTTTTCTACCTATTATTTGCATGTCTTGTTTTGTATATTACATACATCATGCATTTAAAGTGTGAAGAAATTTGGGGAAGATGAATGGAAATCATAAAATCTGCTGGGACTGCAATCTTTCTTGTTTATCTGGTAGTTATTGAGATTGACTTGTTTGTCAAGGAATTGTGATACATATAAGAGATGTCTGCTTGATGAATTTCAGTTCTGTCTGGGACAATTCTCTTTTTCTTGTTTTGTTTGGGTCTTGCACTCAAATTCAGGTTCGGATCATTCACCCATTGACCCTGAGGATTTGAATCTCAGTTGTGAAATTACTTAGTACATCATAATTACTTGTTGCTTAAGTTCCATTTCAGAGATTAGTACAATTTGGTTTGGCATAAAAATCTATTACATTTTTAATGATTTTTTTAGAAGAAGATAGTGATGAGTTTTGGCAGCTGTATAGCCGGGCCACATTATATTGACGGAAATTGTCAGATGAAAACTATATTGGAATAAGTTTGGTAGGTTTAACCATATTATACTTAAACTCCCGTTTCCTTTCAAGCAAGGAGCGGGAGTGTGGATTAAGTTAGGGTATTTGGGTTATCATCTGAAAAGATCCAACAGTTGAATCTTCTTATGGCTATGCCAAGAAATGTTATTCTGATCTGTTTTAACTTTTAACCTACCGTTATTGTGTCGTCACTGGGACATTAACAGAGACTTGACAAGAAACCAAAAAACCATCTTATCCTTCGAACTCCGATATCTGTCACAGTGAGCCTTCAACGCTTGATCATCTTATTGGACCATTTAAACAAACAGATCCATAGAATGATTCCACACCTTAACTTGAATCTACCCTATTACATAACTTTTTTACCTTGACATTTCTGTTGGGGAACATTGCTTAGAAACTGTTGTGTCTGGACCTGCAAAGGAAAGCTGCAGCAAACCTAACAGAGAAACAAGTAACACTATTTATGGTCCTTAGAGCATCTATAGTGATATATCTCAAATTGAAATCTTAGACTACTTTTTGATAGATCCTATAGTGTCAAATAATATTAAAGATCTCTTAAGATTTCTTTCATTTTTTTCTTTAATGATAAATCTCATTTTGAGATCTTAAGGAGAGATAAAAAGGAAGAAAATGTATTTATTTTTGAACAATGTGCAGATCTTAAGAGATTTTCTAAAAGAATCCATCTTTCATGTTGGAAATCTTTTCAACTCCTTTATTGGGAGATCTAGTGAAAATCAGATCTTGAACTTAAAATTTTTATTTAAGATCTTATAAGCTTAGTTGCCTTGCATTACATGAAGATCTTTTTTTTTTTTTTTGTTTTTTCCATACTGGAATGAAAAGATTTATGCCTCTGGGAAGTCCATCCAGTTATCGGACAACTATGCTGCTGCTTGTACGAGAAAATAGGCGCACGAAACATAAGATCTATGTTGCAGTTTTTTTTTAAATAAATGTTGATTAAAATAACAGCGATGCTATACAGTGCGATTTTTTTTTTTACTGCGAATCTACTTGTTTTAATATAATTGGATAGATATTGAATTTAAAGAAAAAATAAAAACTAGGCTTTTTACTCAATTCAGGAGGGGATAGTTATTGTATAGATAATCCGTGCGGTACGAATTCGCACAAATAGTATTTTCCTTAAAATAATTTAAAAATATAAAGGAAAATTAGGCAGAAAATCCTTTCGTGTGTTTGTTACGAAATCTATTCGTAACATTTAGTATTGGTCTTCAATACAAGTGGAAAAAGGGCCACAAAAGCCCAAGAGAAAAAGGAGTGGTTCAACGGTATAGAAATGAAAAGCAACTAGACACAAGTACGCATCTCACTCTCACCTCACATTGTTTTTCTTTTTGGGTCTTTTCCACTCTGAGGATGATAGCGTCATTTACCTCTTCTGCATAGTACATGTTGGGCTTTGATTATTGTTTAGCGAAAAATGTATATTTTTTAAAAACAAATCTCCATGAAAAATTTAATTGTAAGTAATGTTTGAACACGGTAAAATGCAGGTCTGAATTTTCATGACTCCTCTAAAATGACTAGGGGAAAAATAAGTAATTTCAATTGTTAATAAGAAATTTCGCAGTTGATATTTCAACTCATTTAATTTGTTATGCGTGCACACATAATATCAACAATTGATTTTTTTTTTTTTTTTTTATCAACGACCGATATTACTTTATCTTCTAAGGTGAGTTGTTTACTTTAAAAGAGACAAATCCAAAGCTCCAAGGACGAGTTATCTTAATTTTAAGTATTATCAAAATCTGTATACCTGATTCAATGTTTATTAGGGGAAAAAATTGAGAGCCACACCCTTTATGTTGAATCTGTTACCTGTCCAAACCATCCAATTGATAGTTAATTTTAACTACATTAGCAATAAAGTAATATGTTGCATGTCCTTCAATAAATGAATTTTAGTTAAAAGGTACTTTCTTGGTCGATTCATGTGATATGGCATAGGAACAACTTTATATGCTCGTTGTGATGATAGAGGAACAGTTGAACACAAAGCGATCATATAATTGGAGTCTCAGGCTTTTGCTTCACTGTTTGTCAGTTTGCAATTTTGTCTTCACTCCAACATAGTTTTAGTTTAGGATGCTGTCTTTAACTTGGATATTCATTCATGAATATTGCTTTATAAATTCCTGCTCCAATGGACAATGGTACTGCTAGCTTGATATTGGGGCTACCTTTTACAGGAGCACTTTGGTAGTTTGGTAGATGCAACCAAGGCAAATAGTTCTCAGTAGCAACGTTAACTGTGTTTCTTCAAGTTAACAATGTCTTTATGTGTTTTTGATTGGAAAGCCTTGTCTTCACCGCCAAACTAAATGTCACTGCCTAAGACTTATCCTGACAAATAAGCTAAGAATTTTGTCTTCATTTTCATTGGTCTGATAGCAATTGTTGTGCAATCGAAAGGACAAACATTGAGAAAATTTATACCAATAAGTCTTGAGTACACCACATAAGCAAACTTACACCACATTTTAACTCAAAACCCTCGAATTTATGGATTTTCCTATCACTTATATAATACTCAATCTTCCAATTTCTAACTAATGTAAATTTTCACCTAACACTTTACTTCAACAAATATAAACATTGAACGACCACTAGTACTCTCTAATATATATGCATATAATTATAAATAAGTGGCTGAGATATTCAGAATTACTAGTTGTGGTCGTGATATTTTACTTATCAAAAGTGATAAGAAGAAACAAACTCCAAAAGGTTTTATTCATGCTTATTTAATCTGTGAAAAAGAAATTATGGTTATCCATTCATCAATTATGTTCCTTAGTTTCTTCTTGATATTAACAAAAGCATGGAGTGTAATATTCTTAACTCTTGGAGAATACGTCTTAGGTGTCCTATATAATAGACTTAGTAGTCTATACCACGATCCTTATTTACCCTTCCCATTTGCAATTAAACAAAAGGAATGGGAATTAACTTTTCATTCTGTTGTTCTGAGGCTTATTTTAGGCGTCAAAGATTACCTAAGGAGGACTCATGTTTTGTAAAGGCCAGTTCAGTAGTATGGATTGTCAAAAATATCAAGCAAACTTACTTTCTTATTAAGAAGGGGACGCAAAAGAAGAAGAAGAAAGAGGAGCAGCATCAGAAAATGGGGAAGGAGCTCACATTAGAGGAGTGGCTTCTAAAATCACCAATTATGGAAAAGCATGGTAACTGCAACGGTGATCATTGTGATTTAAAGCATGGCTCTAACTGTGATTATCCCTCAGTAGCTAGAGAAAGTGCCTATTTTTCTGACTGGGGGAAATATAATTTGTCTTTGGAGCAACTCTCAAATGGTGATGATTATTCAAATTTGAAAGATGAAAAGTTTGATGCAAAGGAAATGGGGTTAAATCCATTGACTAGAAGCCAAAGTAGTAAGTTGAAGAAAAGGGTGAGCTTTAGACTGCCAGAAGTGTCGGAGACTATCATTTTGTATCCATTAGAGATGGATTTTAATGAGTGTTAGTGCATTAATTAGTTTCTATCCTCAATCTGTTTAATGTGAATTGTGAGTTTACTAGAATGATGTGTGTCTCTCCTATCGTTTTTGGAAAGTATGTGCTAGAGATTTGGAGTGCAAGAATAATGGATCAAAATCTCAGACATAGCTAAGAATCCGAATTAGTGATCCACCTACAATGAGATTGTGCCTATTTGTAAGGTTCTAAACTGTCAAATAATATGTATATTGGTGTTTGAGAATTTCTTGCTTCCATGTTGGTTTCATTTTAAGGTGGTTTCAATATCAGATGCTTAGAACGCTTTTCATCCGCTGATAATATCCTATTCTGTTTTTTTTTTTTTTTTTTCCCCTGCTGTTTTCTGTTTATTTTAATAGGATTCCTTTTCCTTCTTCTCTGCATTACTCATTTCTTTGGAGAAGTTTTCCCTTTGTTCCTACTAACTAAATATGTATATCAGGTTTGGTTCTTGGTCAGCAGATTTAGCAATGCATGGTTGGCATGGCACAATATAATGGTAGCAGCCAACTACTATTAAAAGTTATAGGACAAGCCAGAAAAAGTCATCTTTCAACCTTTAAATTATAACAGAACAGAATTAATCATTTATCTACCAATTAGATTTGCTAATGAAATATTAAAAAAAAGTGTTAGATTGATGAGGACAAGGAAGAAAGCAAACTGTGACTAAATCAAGTGGCCTATCCAACAACCCAGCTTGTTAGGTACAAGTTCCATTGATACAACTCTCACAAGATATGGACACTATAATATGTATGCTATGTAGAGAGCAAAATTAGTTCAGATCCAAGGGAACACAAGTCAGAAAGCGCATAGTGCGCAGCAAGTAACTAGAGTCAGCAATATGACACACAAACAACACGCAAAAGAGGGAGAAAAAACAGTAGGTTGGAAGTGTTTTCAACCTCTCTTTTCTCTTTTCTTTTGTGTATTCTTTCTGACTCCTCCTATGCAGTAACACAACACACAAACAAAAAAAGGGGTGGGGTGGAGAAAAAGTCTTTGTCGTCTAGTTATCTTCAAGTGACCCTTTTTCTCAGTCTCTAATCATTTGAGCAAAAGAAAGGGATGCAACTATGTGAAAGAACTGTAGTTGCTCTAATAGTTCTTTGGCATGACTAGTGGCTCGACGTTCCACTCTTAGAAAAAGTTCCTCACTTAGTTTGTCACCAATGTGGGCATCAACAAGGACTCCAGACACAGTCCTGCAGCTGTTGGCTAGAGCCCTTCCTACTTCACTTGCATCATCTGGTTGGTTCACCACAAGTGGACTTCCTCCTTTGAATACCTCAAGCTTGTCTATGGCAAATGAACCATTAGCCTCAACCACCTCCTTGAAGTCTTGCAGGCTTGCTGCATAGACTGGAATGTTAAAATTGTCTCGTTTTTCTTGGCTAATCAATCCCTGAAATCAAGAATATGATTTACTATAAAATAACATGTTCATATCAATTCATAAAAGGATAGATAGTGAATTGGTCTTTAAACTAAATCAAGACTTCTGCTTTTGAAAAGGTAACAAAAAAATAAATTCTCACATCAGTAATATATGACACTCAACTATAATGTGAAATTATCCTTATATATATCTATAGTGTTAAGTTGGTAAGTGAGATTTACCATGACATATGTTTGAGTAACTGAAAATGTTCTAAAGTACTCAACACATCCTACTATGTAGGTGTCCTTATATTCTGTACTTCATTGATTACAGTTTTGGAATTTGGATGTGTAACATGGTAGAGGATGATTCTTATAAGTACATGCCTTTGACTCTGTTCAAAGACATTGTTGGGTCCCATTGGCAATGATCTTTGTATGAAAATTGATCAGATGAATGCATATCCATTTTGTCTATAGCTTTAAGACATGATGATCGATGTGATTCAGTGTTTGTTCTAAGCTCTTAAGATATCCAAAGCCTATTTGTTGGTCAACATTATGGACCACAAGACACTGCCAGCCGGCAATTAATTATCATTTTTGCCGACATGATGATCAAGAAATGGACGGCTAGATCAATATAGGGGTGGCTAATCAACGGCTGGGACCAATTTATTTTAAACGTGGCCAGAGAAAACTCATGATAAGTTGTGGTGATGCCTACAACACTTGAGCATATTTGTCTTTTAATCTCTACAGTGTCTCAAACTTCTTTTTGGTCAGCCAATGGGAAATAGAGGCTATGTGCCACTGTTGACACAAGCAAGCATGCATAAAAATGTTTGTGATTATGATAATTACCTCTTGGACAAGATCATCCCAAGCATCCTGAAAATGGGTCCCAAAAAGAAGGCCAGCCCCACCTTGGTCTGTGGGGTCCACTGAAGTTCTGGCCAAGCAAACTAAGAACATGGACCCCTCTCTCTTCATCTCCACTGACCTTGCCCTCAGAAAGCCTGCCAAGTCTGTTTGGAATTGTTTCTTGTAGGCATTTGCTGTGCTCTCACCAGCCCCATGGATAAACACCCTTCCTTTGTTATATGCACTTGACCTCTTGTCCACTACACTTTCTGGCACCTGCACCAAAGTAAATTATTGAAACAACACGAAGAGTAAATGTGCACTATTTTTTTTAAAGACTGTACACTAATTATGCTTGAATCGAGTAAGATCTTTATGAATGATAAAGTTATCATTATTAATGTAACAATAAGCTACCTATTAATTGGTCACATCCAATTAACTAACATTCAGCTTAGCAAATTCAAATCCATGCATTTCTAACTTTTTTTGATGAAGTTGGGGTATCAGACTATCTCTTGGTCGGGAAGTCCATAACTAATTTCTCAAACTATTCATATATGTTTAAGGAGTCAATCTCTTTCTAAGATATCTTTTTATATGCATTGGCATGTGATCAAGTCCTAACTATATATATGTATAAGGGATAAAATTATCTTTTAACTATGTCACACCATGTTGGTTAATGCAATTCTCCTTTAGGGTAGAAAACACTACACACTTTAACTGCAAGAAATCAGAATTTTGTATGATAAAGACCATGTTATGTAACTGTGTGTGACCAATAAGCACCAAATAGTACACACTTTTACAGGGGGAATCCCAACTCCAATTGTGTCTCTTTTGGTGATCAAATTCTTGGTGCTGGCCCCATATATTATTGAAATTTAAGATGCATGAAAGTGGAAGAACATTGGGTGCTTAATGCATGCATTGAAAATTACTGTCCAAACACGTTACTTGTTTCCCTGAACATGGTCCTTTTTTCCAACCCTATAGACCATGGGTTTTCTGCATTCACTTTTTGACCATAAATTATGACTTAAGCTTCAAATTAATGATGGCTTTACTATCTTATCCTCGGGAAGAGGCAAATATTCCTTTCATTTTGTCGTGGAAATAACAGATTAGACGACAAAAACTACAGGAATAGAGAATCTTTGATTATTGATGGGTAGGTTGGGGAGTAAATTAAACGACTATGGCAATATCTTGTTAACAAGAATTGCTTTAAAGGATTTATGAAATTAGTGTAATCGTGATCCACCAACAGTTTCCAAGAAATGTGTGGTACCTTAAAGTTGGACTTTTAATCGAAAGGTTTGTAAAGATCTTGGGCAAACAAATGATGAAAGATACACATAAATGATTTGAAATAAATTATGACTTTTCGTAATAATTTAACCACTTCAATTGCAAAGAGAAATAAACCAATTAATGAAAATTTTAGAAGTAAAAATGAAGGTATCTATTGAACTTACTCCCCCTCCCCATCACACACAAAAAAGAAAGAAAAAACTGAGTAAAATGATTAATTCTTTAACTTGAGAATTTTTATTTTTAGAAACAATTACATAAAATATCACCTTATTTTTAATTTTAAATATTTATACAAGACAATTTTATTATGTTTGTTATTCTCTATACAAATTAAAATATTTAAAAATAAGAAAGAAAATTTAAATGAAGTGACAATTTGACAACTGTTTATCGAAAACATGAAAAAACAAAATCACAAACCAAAAGTCAGAGTTGATATTAACAATTAAAAAAAAGTATAAACAGAGATAAGAGTAAATTACAACATTCTTTGAAATACAACCCTGTCTTTTTAATTTTACATAACCCCTTTACAAGTTACAGGATATATATATATATATATATATATATATATATATATATCAATGGTATAATGTGTTTTCTTTAGTATAACAAAAATGATAGTGTAATATATTTTAAATAAATAATAAAGGTACGTAACCCTGGAAAAATTAAAGACAAAGGAAGTATCTTGTGAATTTGGAAGAAATAAGAGGGGATATCATGATCAGTGTAATTTATTCTAATAAGAAGAGAGATATTATTTTTACTTTATTTTAAGAAAAATACATTATAACTTATTTCTTGAAAAAAAAAATCCTAAAATAGTATGTACTAATAAATTAAGTGTTGGTTACCTGAGATAGCCAGTGCAAAGAGAAGGCTGAGTGAAAAACATCAACGGACCTTGCCGGAAAAAGCCTCCGGTAGAAGGAACCGGGAACTCCGGCGGCGAAGTAGGAGCGGTGGTTGTTGGCAGCGAGGCATTCCTCCATGCTAACGGCGTAGTTGGCGAGCGGAGGAAGGAGGTGGAAGAGCGTGTTGAAGTCATTGCTGGGTAGGTCTGAGAAGAAAGCCGAGAACTCTGGTGGCTGCCACCCCAATGCCTCGTACCTTTTCATCATGTGCTTTATTATCACATCCACCACGTTTATGGTGTTGCTCCCACACGAACACCCTAAGTCCGCCACCACAAATGCCACCTCACGTGCCTCAACAACCTCAACTCTGTCTAGTGTCTCTCTCAGAAGATGAAGCATGGACCTCGCATGTATGGCCTGCAATATATAAGGTGGATTCGATCATTAAGGAAAAATATCACATATGCATGTTTTATCAACTGAATTTAGTTTTTCTTAGTAAATTAAGACGTAGCCTTTGTCAGATAAATAAAAAAAATTAGTTTTTGTAACCAACAAACATATGATAAATATGGTACCTGTGCTTGGGAATTGTTGGCATAGCTGGCTTCTCCTTTGCCTCCTTTCATGCTAAGCAACTTCTCCAGTTCCATATTGGATACAACAACATTGTCTCCCATCGGAGCCATATATATATGATCCCCAATAGCTGTGAGATGGATGAATGAATGAATGAAAGGGAAATTGTTGTATATGAAAAATGAAGACAAGAGAAAGAGTATTTGGAGGTTTGAGAGTTTGGAAAACTGAGAGGCTAGAGGTGATATATATAGACACAGAATGGGGGGCTAGCTAGCTACTTATTTTTTTTTTTCTATGTATTCTGTTAAGCAACCGGGCATTATTATTTTTGTTGTTGTTATCATTATATATAAAAAAAAAATAGTTAACTATACTACAAAATAGGAAAAGAAAAATAATAATACTAAAAAGAAACTTGAAAAAAGGTTAAAAGCTAAAGTGTGGGCCTCGTGTGCAGCACAGAAGGCCCAAACTGGCGCCGGATCTTTGTATTCATATAAGCTACATAGAAGTATTGATTTTGTTTCTGACCAAAACCAAAAAAAGAGTATATATTTTGTTAGAGAAATAATATTGTATTCGCTTGTTGTAACAACTAATTATACCAAGTCTGTTATAGAGAATATGTCGTAAGATTCGACAAAAGATTAAGGTTTCGATCATCTATAGCAATTTTTAATGGTAGAAGGATTATTTTTTTTAAATAGGTAGAAGGATCTTAATCACACACAAACACTAAAGTTTATGAGCTATGAAGTTTACTGTGAGCAGACGATCTATATTCTGAATTAAAGTTTATTATAGTGTGTATAAATGATACAGATATCTTATTGCATTAATTAATCCCTATATATTTGATATCAGAATGCCATATCGGTTATATTATCTGCAAAAAAAAGTACTGAATCATAAGATAGTAAGTGCTATGCAAAGTTTTCCATCATGGCCTTTTTCACTCTATATACATATATATATATATATAAAAAACATTGCTCGATGCATAATGATACAGCTAATTAAGCAGTTTAGATTAAAATATAATGTTATATAGATTATTGAGTAATGATACGTATTTTAAGGAATCAATTAACTAGCTACCTATATGGTGAAAAACAAAGAAGGTGATAATAATGGTTCCTAAGGCTACGTAACTTTCCTTTCATTTGCCCAAAGTTTGCCATGTAAATAACAACTTAAATTGATTACTCTTTACTAAGCAACTTTTACAATTTTTTATTAAGTTTATTCTTGTGAGGAGATTGATTACTTTTGTCGGCTGTTTAGGGCTTTATTATAATATAAGGAGAGTCAAAGTAATCCATTAAAAGCCAAATGATGATTAATTATTTCATTATTAATTAAGTCATCACCCCAGAAATCAAGGTTCATCAGTTAGTACCTACCAAAACGAATTCATTAAATGGAATCGTATTGCTTTTCTGGGATGTAAATGGTAATCAAAAGTTATAATCAACTTCAAGCTACCATAAACATTTACTCCAAGGCTCAATTTACTTTTTTTTTTTGGGTTGTGATCGCTTTATTTTATATTCATATAATATAACTCTCATCTCTTTTTCGTTTGCTACTTCACATAACCTTTTTGAAGAAAAGGTAAATTGAAGGTTTTCCTAAAAGCATAAGAGTATATTACTTGTCTGAAATCACGATTCATGTTCATGTGCCTCAGAATCGGTCTTTAATTAGTTGGTAAGGGGAAAGAAATGCAACAAGAAGCTTCAAAGCAGATGCCCCAAAAATTCAGTTGCTTCACAACAACAAATTAATTCAGCAATAGCATGCATTGCATGTCATATTGTTCATTCTTTTTTTACATATGGTCAATAAAGTTCATTTACATCTTAATATGCAACCGTGTTCTCTCGTATAATGAAGACGTTCAAAAACAGTTCAGAGAAGCAATCGTTCTAGAGTTTTATCGGTCAAAAGAAAGGGTAAAAAGTGTCCAAATTGCAAATGGATTGCCAAATATGTTAAAATAAATGACAAATTCTTCAGCTTCATGACCTGGTTTTAGAAAGATTAATCAATTGAGTTTTTATCGATTTCTTTTGTTTATTAGTTACTGTTTTATTTAGTTTTTCCTAAAAAAAAGCACGATAAAGAAACATCGATTAATCATATTGTTAATAAGTCTAACATAATATTTCACAGATATAATTTAATACCTTAAACATATATATTATTGACCTGACTTCCCCTTTTGATATTTTTGCGGATTTTTTTTTTTTAAAAAACTTCCACTTTTGGTTTTAGTATGTATAAAAATATTTTATTGAGAGAGACAAAATTAGTTTGCTAATCTTTAGAATTTAATTTTTGTATAATATGAGCAAGAATTTTACACTACATTGTACATCAATCAAACATAAATCATTATTAGTATGATTATTAAGACTTTTTTTTTAAAAAAATAAACTTATCATATATAATAATTAATAATTAAACGATAATTACACAAATTATTCATTTTAATTTTTATCTTTAAAAAAATTAGACTTCAAACATTAGTTAAGAAAATTACTTGGGTCATACATATATAAAGCCATAAACTAAATTATAGTCTCATACTAATATGTCATTAATTTGAATAATTCTGAACTCAATTTTTTAAAGTAAAATTTCAAATTTGAATCTTGTAGATAAAAAAAATATTATTAGAAAAAATATCCAAATACATAACCTTACATTTAAATATTAAAAAGGTTATTATGAACTTTATAATATAAATAAACTTGCTTATAGAGCTAAAAAAATATTTATTATATAAGCACATGCATGTACACATACCATCTCAAACTTCAAAAAATATGAAAATAACCGAATAAAACTATAAGACATTTAGTGAAACAAAAAAAATAAAAAATTGTCTAAGTAAATATAAAATTGATCAATAACATAACCTAGCTAATATGAAGAGATAGATCTGGTAACATGAAGGATGATGCAGTAATATTCTTTCTCAGCTTGAACTGCACGTACACATATATATCTCAACAGGTATACAGAATCCTGAATGTCGTTCAAAAGGGGTTAGTTGATATGATAAGGCTAGGTCTCAACGTGGATAGCTTTTTATTTATTTATGGTAAATCTGATTTTTATTGTGCTGTGTTTGGACTTTGGACGCATTGACGCCATTTATGTTTAGTTCACACCTATGCCATAATTTTTGTATCCTTTTTAGAGAATTTGGTGGAATTTTAAATTTATTTTACAAATATGCAATTACTTATATACCTACAATTTAGTAAACGATTCTTTTAAAATAAATTCATCGAACCATTACTTTCTTTATATAAATTTAAGGGTTAAAGGTGTTTTTAGCCACAACTCCATTACCATGCATGATTTCATTTTTATACCAAGCGATCAAGGGAAACTCATGCTATAGGCAACGAGTTAATTTAAATGAAAATCATGGTGCCTAACCACGAATTAAGTTGTGATAATGAAATCATGAATTAATTAGCTATGGGTAACGTTTGTCTTTGATCCATGGCTTCTCCATTTGTCATAAAAAAATTGCATTAAGTTGTGAGTAGATCACATCAATGTTTTCATATAAGTTGTGTTTAGCGTTTATGACTTTATCAAAACCATTTTTATAAATAAAAAAGCTTATTAAATCGTGAGTAAAATAAAAATTATAATAATCTTCTTAAAAGTTACACTTTTTTTTATAATAAGTTAAAATTAAAGTTGTAATTACGAAACGTAATTTCACCACATATATAAGAAAAATAAATAAATAAGTAAAAAAAAAAGCTGTTGAAAAGGCCATGCATATCTATCCTCGGATTCTTCATTATAGGGGTCAAAATCGTAGATTACGAAATATATAAAGAGACCGATCGAGAGTGGGGGTGGGGGCTTCAGACATGTCTTATAGCTAGGTTTGAGAAATTTATCTGTATTTTTCACTACCACTATATTATAATTCGTCATAAAAATTAAAAGAAAAAAAATACACGCATTGCCATCAACTGGTTTTTAAAAGTTTTTGCCTCCGTGTACAATTCCATCTAATGCAAGGAAACGTAAGAACTTTGTTTTATAATTTCATTAATTATTGGACTATATATGTAGGAGTATGCTCTGAGGCTTAATTTCACATCTAGGTTGAATGATCCTAGAAGTGCATGTAAAATTACGCAATCTAAATTTTAAATGATACCTACTACAAAATTGTAATTAACTAACTGTATCAGTTATAGGCCCACAATGTATACTTATTTTATGTCAACAGTTTCGTAGGGTTTGACACAAAACTATATTATATTTAATTAAGAACAAGAGAAGAGAGGATTAACTTCCACAGTTCAAATCTGAAAGGCGCAAATAAATGATGTGATTTTGATTCTCTCAATCTATTTTTCTTTGAGTCTATATATATATATATATATATATATATATATATATATATATCGAGAATATAACTCAATTATAAATTCTCTGATATATATTTTCGGTTCCTACTAAAAACAAACACAAGACATAGATATAGAGCCTTGCATAACACGCCCCAAAAGGTTGTGAAAAGGCATCATATATATGACACTTAATTCTATCCTCTGAAAGCTAGCTAATGGCCCCCTCCTTCTTTTTGAGCTCCTTCTTCAAAGTCCAAATCCAAACCACCGTGATAGTCGCCATTAACGTGAAACAATGCCGACGACTTTATACATTTTATATTATTTTTAGCATATTTGGTTATCTCCAGCATATTTTAATTGTCATTGTATGGACATTATAATAATCTAGCATCTACTTATATCTCTTAATTGTGGGTTTGTTTTACCTTAATCCCGCATTCTGATACATGTTCAATAGGGAGCACTGATATATACTCTCTCACAAAGGATCAGTGTTGGACATAATTAACTCACGCCAATTCAAACACACCCTAAAACTTTAAATCAATTGGTTCATTTTCATTTGGATAAATTGAAGTTTTTGTTTTTTTACATGTAACACTTTAATTTAATTCCTATAGAAGAAATTATACATTTTCATATTTATATAGAAAAACATTAATTCATATGAATTGATACTTATATATTATTTGCCAAAGTTATACTGGTATAGATTTGATACCTATATTTGATACTATTTTTCATTTTAGTCTCTACATTAAAAATAATTAATTCCTATATGAAAAAATTTATATTTTAGTCCGTACTCTACATCATTTATTTTGTTTTAGTTTTTGTATCGAAAAAAAAAAAACTACACCTATATGTGCTTGGATATATGACATGTCTCAAGCCAAGATAAAAAATGAGGGAATTTCTAACATAGTTATAATAAATATTAGATATTACTTTGTATATAAATAATTTTTCATATGACTATCAAAATATAGATTGTTTTTCTTTATATAGATATTAAAACAAATAATGTCAAATACAAAGAACTACATTTATAATTTATCCTTTTCGCATTCATTCTTTTTATTCAACATCTATTTAGATTAGTGGATTAGGAATTATCACTACTCATATTTTTAGTGAAACCAAAATAATTGTGTTTGTGTAGGCTACCTTTAGTAACTTAATAAGGTCATTCAACCAGAGAGAATGGGAGACTTTTAGCCCTAAGAGAGATGTCAAAGATACGGTGGGATGGTCAAAAGTAAGTTAGTACTTATTTCCCTTTTGCATATATGCTTGTGCAACGGTTCTTTGCCTAGTTTTTCTTGTGTGTGGCCCTTCTGGTTCAAAACATCAGATTTGGACTTTTGAGACAGGTGGATGCATGAAGCCTTATAATAAAGTAGAATAAAAGTTTTAATGAGAATGCTTACTCGTGTTTTGATGTTAATTTGTGCTTTGTTACTAGCTTAAGATCTTTTCTCCCAACAGTGTGGTTGTATAATTTTAAAGGAATATATTTTGGTTTTGCAAGTGAAGATTAGTTTCTGTGGTACGTTAATGTCTTTGTGTAAATTTAGCCACACACACACATATTATTTTAATTCAAAACCACTACGGTTAATTAATCACCTATTAACTAGCTAGAACCACAACTTCATCTAAAATTATGAACAAAATCTTCTAGCTTCCTTTGTCCACTATGAATTTCATCATTTTTGTCTACTACCGCTACGAAAGATAAAAGGAGAAAACATGTTAGTAGAAAAGCACATGCTCGGAGGACTTTTGAGGTCCAAATCCAATGAGTAATAATATATATATATATATATATATATATATATATATATATATCAAACACTTCATTAATATCTATTTTTTCTCTTCATCACTCTTTTTATATCAGATCATATAACCTATTATATTCATACTTGTACTTCCCTCTCTATTTCTCTTTAGATGTCTTAAGACTTAGGTTACTATAAATAATTTTCCAAATCCAATAGAATAGCTTGTCTGCTTTTGATCTTGCGTACTAGTAGCTGAGAATTTATCATATAAATACATTAAATTGGTCCTTTAAAATATGTATACGTGGCATATTAATTTAATAATTTATTATTTTAAATGTCACATAGTTATGATCATCTTTTGAAGCGGTTATAATTTGTATACATGGAGTATTCTATTTTTTTATTACATCCCACGACTCATTTTTTACATCAATTTTATCTTAAAAAAATATTAAAAAATTGTGGAATTTTGATTGAGAAATTATACATTTGTAAAAAAAAAAATCTTACAAAAAGAAAAGTGAGAAGTAAAAGAAAATTTTGAAATATAATATATGATATGATAGAGAAAGATAAAAACATAAAATTATGTATAAATTGGTGTAAAACTTGTTATATATATATATATTTATTTTGATCTGATAAATACTAATCAATGTCCACTTATTAGGAAATTAAAAAAAAATTATTAAAATACATAAAATTGTGTTATACATAACTTTTTTTATATTCTCTTATAATATTCATAATAAATATTTTTTAATTTTAACTAATATTCTAATTACATTGATTAACGATATCATTTTAATTTATAAATAAAACTTGTCTTTCCTGTATATTCTCTATCTAGCCTATAGGCATCTAGTTTTGTGCCCACGCAAATTCTAAAGGAACACTAATCTAAAATATATTGATCTGTAACTCTAGAAAGGAACAACGACCCCAGAATTATTCAAGGATAGCAGTTATTTGTATCAAACTTTTCAGGCAAAAAGTACACCTTAAAGGGCATTTATTAGGTACATTGGAGTATATCTCTACATATCCACATTTATTGCATTGATTTTTGTATATCAAGCAAGACTTCTTGCCATGCTGATTGGCTAACAGCGTAGAATTTCATCTCCAATTAAGTGATCGAGTCTAAACTTTAAAGAATTGCCAGAATTGAGGTAAGCATCCACATGCCTATATATCAGTTATATAAAATTGATAGGCTATTCACAACTCAGTGTATAATTAAGTTCATATTATGACGAAGTTAATTAATTTGAAGTTCTTCACATGGTTGGATCAACCATCCATGATATAGGACCCGGCATGGTATCTCGAATTCAATGATATTGGGAAAGGAGATGTACATGAAACTCAGGACTTGCAACTTTGCTGCTAATCATACATATATCTCGGTTCTAACTTAATCAAGGAGTACGTCTCGAGACTCGAGTTAAATTCAAAGGGAATTTTTTTTTTTTTTTCTGCGATGATAGTCCCACTTGACTCAATCTACATTAATCATACTCCTATGTCTATGTAGTTAATTTTAAACCCAAAAAAAAATGGTCACAAACACGATGCTCATGCATGCAAATGGTTTATCTTTTTCAATGCAAGACTTTAGTCAACGTCTTGATATCACGAAGCTACTTCAATTCCTTTGTCTCTATTTTCGTTAAGGCGTTAACTATTTGTCTATAATAACAAACTTAGGCCACCAAATACGCATCAATAAATTGAGATAGGGATGCCACTTATAGGGATCGATAAAAGATAATACTGTACTACTTACAACGCTTTTTTAGAGTGGTAGACAAAAAAAAGATTAGTTAAAATTTTTATATGAAAAGTTAGTATCATATTTTTCTCTTGATAAAGATTAAATAGGCGGAACCCTATCAAAAATTCGTGAACATCAAGCGGGAGATAAACAATATTTTCAGATATATGACTTCAGATGATCAATGTTAAAACCATCCAATCTTATCCAAAATGAACAATTTATGACATCAGTCTTTCATTCGAAAAACTAATTCTGGAGCTGGGCTAGATTTTTTATTTTATTCAAGAAAGTTTAAAAGTATTACTGTAAAAAGATGAAGTGACTGATAAAACAATGTTTAATACTATTAGTATTATTTAGTAGTCGTACTGTCAAGTTGTACATAAACACCCTATCGCATTACACAACTAGTTTTTTTACCTGTATGATGCAAGAGGTATACAAAAAGTTTGAGTGTCTTTATTTTGCACGTTTATCGATGAATTATTGGACAATTTTTATTTAACATACGTTTGAAATATGCCAATCAGTACAGGATCAATGTATCAACCGTATTATCTAACCTGCACTATTCACCAATGTGACTTATCCAATTATGAAAATAGGTTAGATAATTGTTAGAGTATGAAAATTTTACTTAGAATTTTATTTTTTTATTCAACTAAGGCCTCAATTTTATCTTAAATGTTATTATTTTTATTTAATGAAAATGAATAATTGAGTAATATTTACTAATAATATATTTGAAATATATAAAACCACAATAAAACTAATACTGATACATGTTAAAATTAAAGTATAATATTTAACTCATCCTATTCATTCAGTATAATTTATCTAAGTATAAAAATAGGCATTTACAATTATTAAAGAGTGTGACAAATAATAAAATAAAAATATCTCTAATATAACAATATGTGATAAACAAAGTCTGTCAGTATGTTTATTTGAAAAAATATAGTACCTAATGTAATTTGTCCAATCTTATCCAAAATGAACAATTTAAGACATGTCTTTCCTTCGAAAAACTAATTCTAGAGCTGAGTTAGAATTTTTTTTATTGAGAAAGTTTAAGAGTGTTACTATACGAAGATGAAGTGACTGATAAAACAATGTTTAATACTTAGTATTTAGTAGTCGTACCGTCAAGTCGTACAAAAACTCCCTGTTGCATTACACACAATACAAAGTGCAAATGAAATGAATCCCGAGATCGACCCACTGCAAGAGAGTTTTTGCATGACTAATGATGGACGCGAAGTTAGCAGGATTCAAATTCTTAACCCAAAATTCAGCATTAAGAAAGTAGTTTCATGTCTGAAAAGAGAAGTGAATATACGTGACTCAATCAATATCATTTTATTATTAAGTGGACGATTTGAACATATTTTATTAAAACACCTCCCGTAAACAACCCATGACCCAATACTAAAGCTCAGCCAGCAGAATCTAGAAACATCTTGGCGATAGCTAGAAAAATCATCACGGGTCGCCAAATTGATAACGAAATTGCCAAGGTTATGCATTTTAGAAAAAATGGCTTTTGTACAAATGAAAGTATCTTACAATTCAGCAAACTAAGGGAACTACACTGATCTAATTCAAAGATAATAATGTAATTATTGGGCCTAAAGAGCCTAATGCCCAAAAAAGAATTATACAGAATGAATATCTATCCGAAAAAGAACTACCATAGCGAAAGCTAAACTAAGCAGTCCACAGATTCAGCTACATATTTTACATCAAAAGCAATTTATGCTGAAATGATAGAACATTCTTGTACGAGGAGGCAATGTTGCTGCAATGTGCCTTATAATGGGTCTCGAATGAATCTTAATGCATGCTCAATTACCCATACAATAAATATCCTGTTCGAAACCCCACCAAATACCTGCATCCAAACAGAAGCACATCAAAGATCAGCACAGGAACTGGGACGGAGAGAATCAAGACCCACCAAATACCGCTTTTAATATCCCTTCATATATGTCTTCAAAATTATTAAGGTTTAAGTGTGGATGCATCATATTTCAGGCAAAAAAGGTAACCATATATTATAAAACTGCATCGTCCAAGTTTATCTATAACACCAAAATGTTATGCATTCTTCAATTTACCTAGTTAACTATTGTTTCAGGCTTTATCATTAATTAGGGGTGGATGCAAATAAGAGAAAAGAAGGAAATATATAAATGAAAAGTAGATTCACAACTTAATGTCCATGAAGCTAAAATGCCTACAATAAATGAATCAAGTGGGCTCATGTTTGTTGCTTCCTCTATATTCATCTGTTCTTGCTCGGTTCCAAGCTCGAATTCACTTCTATTCAATTCACGTATCTTCTCTAAAGAAATATCCTAATGTCAAGTTCAAAACCTTTAAGACAGTCATTTCTGTTTGAAATGACTTGAAAGTCCTATTTTTTTTATGATTGTTAATTTGTTATCCCAAATTTCCAATTATTTTTCCCTTGTTTGTTGTTCCAATTTAATTGCTTTATCACGGAGATGAAGAATGTGATTATCACATTATCATGTTTGGATTCTATAAATTTTATTATTATTTTTGAAATATTAGAAACTAGCAGGTTTACAAGTCTAAGCTTCAGAAATAAATTCAACCCAAATTCAGGAATATAACCCCCAACCCAATGTTCCCACGATTTTACTAAGGTACACAAGTGCTCTAAGAGGATAGAAATATTCAGTAGATACATAGGGTAAAAATAAGTTTCAGCCAACAATTTGGACAGGTAATGGGTCAAATACTCACCACAAAAATTGCACCATGTAAGAATCACAAAACACATATGTTCAAGACATAATCAACTGATTACAGGTTGAAATAACTTCTTGAATTCATCATAAAACCACCTGCAAAACAAGTCAAATCACTTGAGACACCTCCAAACAAAAAGAAAAGAAGAAAAATCGAAAAGGCCAAAATATCAACTCTGGTTTTATTCAGATTTTGTCCAGATTGATTAATAATAGTGTTGATATACCAGTAGGATTATAATAGCTACACTGGTAGTCGGATAGTGAAGATATGAACCTTTAAACGATGAATTCAATATTTGATTTCAAAACCAGTAGTTAAGCATCTAAAACACAAAATGATGCAAGAAACAAAGAAACATCAATGAAATAGAATAGCATTTATTTGCATTCCAAGCTTATGAAATAACTTCATCAGAACATAAATAAATAGACTAGCAAAGCCACATATTTGGTAAAACTTAGACTAACTGCATGCCAAATATGGCGAAGTATCTATTGGGTTAGCCCATATGTATCTCTTTTTGTTAATGGCCAGTTGAAGTAAAGTACTCAGATTAGACTCATGGATTATGTTGGTCTTGTTAACCCTGTAATGTTTTCCGAGATGAGTAGGTTAACCGATGTTGTTATCAAAAGAGGCCGTTACCAAGGTAATTAATAGTGTGCAATAGCAGCAGAATGGCCACTGGGAATTACAGCCATATCCAGTGTTGTTAAATAGCCACTACAGCAGCACTATAGTGCTTTTGCATTATGGAATTCTTTGGATCCACAATCATGACTCCATCCACTATTGCGGCTGCTATGGGAGTTGTGGTTGAGGCATGAACCCTGCATCCTCTAGTAATTTTTGGTGAGTCTCCAGCCAATTGAACTTTTGAATTTATAATGTCAATTTTAGGCATTTTTTTTTATTTGCATACAACTTATTTTTATGCATATATCATAATTCAACCACTATGTGACTTTTGGCATTTGCCTGTGACGCTATCCGCTAAATGATATAGCAGATTATTAGCTTTCCGCCATTTTTCACAATCCGCAATTGATAACGCTGGCCACATTGTTGTATGGCATTTTTGGGGTCACAGCGAAATCACAACCTTTTCACACATAATCACAGCACGATTGTTATGGGATTCAAAAACCCAATTTTGCTCATGCGGTAGTGTTGTTTAGGAGGAGGGTTGGTTAAGGGTGAAAATGACATTTACTCTGGTCATGCATAAAACAAAAACAAAAAAACTACCCCCCAGCAGCAACGCACCAACACCATCCTCTTTCTCTTGTCAAAAGACATCCTCTTCTCTTGCCCACGCACCCACAGCAGAGATGACCTCTTCTCCGAGCGACTGCAAGTACAGTGCAGACTGCTCTTCTTTCTTCCCCACATTCCACCTGTTTCCAAGGTCATTAGTACGACAGCATAGCACCGCAGAGCAGCCGCTGGGCACTACAGCCACATCCTTGAGTGGCATTTTGGGGGTCAAATCTGTCGCAACCAAATTGCAAGCTTCTCACGCAATTAAAGCACAATTGTGATGTGTTTCAGAACCCAATTTTGCCCCTGCAGTAGTGTTGTTTAGGGGAGAAGGGTTAAGGTGCAAATGGCAATTACCCTGGTCATACATAAACTAACACCCCCCCCCCCCCAAA
>PYAF01006068.1:2214209-2233637 GCA_007407185.1 Glycine tomentella | reverse complement strand
AGCGTATCTGTGGTTGGTCGCTAGATTGATTGCAAGGGTTTGCGTGAGAATGGAGTTTCCTTCATCATATACATGAAAGTCCTTGTTTGTGATTGTCTGCCAGGTTCAATTGACAATTAAGCTTTCTTGTATTCATTCTTTTCCTGGTAAGGTAATTATCTAAAAATTACGGAGTTTTCCATTTTTCCTTTTGAACCAAAATTTCATCAAAATAGAAAAGCATGACATATTCTTAATGCCCAGTCATATTGGCAAGCAGCATGAAAATGTGTTTCAATTTCCAATTTTCCACCACGGCACCACCAATGACAAGCCTAAACGATAATTAAAAGCATTTTATCTCCCTTTTCATACTCGGCTATTTGTTTCATCTCCCTGTTTTCTACCAAGAATACCATGCGATAAATTGTAATCATATTTTCTACTTGATGGCTGCATTACAAATATGAAAATTGTATAAAACTGTAAATTGAATGAAACAGGCACGAAGAAAAACAAAACAAAATAAAAACTCTCTCAAATGATGGATGAATATAAAGAAACGAACCTGCAAAGGAAAATGGGCTGCACTTTAGAAGTTTCCTCAATTCCTAACTGACATCGCCTGTCATTTTCTAGTTTAAATTTATCGGATGGGAGGACTTCACATGGCCCTCGAATAGAGTTAGCCATTTCAGTTCTATCACTATTAGATTCATAAACCTTCAACAAAGAAAACATATCTATAAGAAAATATCCATATGCAATATATGGTTCTGAATGGTGAGCATGTCCAAGATGTGGAGCATTATCATTTGATTGGAATATCAAACAAAATAGAAATTAACTGCATAGGTTACAAGTTCAAAGCAATAAACAGTTTATGGAGTATAAGTGCACGCAAGCCAATCTAGCTTTAGATAAAAACTGATAGTTAACATACCAATGACAAACTTCCACACTTGCATGAATGCATTTATATCCATCTAATAAAAAAGACACATCTATTTTTTATAATTTTATACATAAAGCTGTATGTATAAAAAAAAATACCTCGTTGACTTCAGATATACACGGATGACCAATATTCCCTGGCAAATCATCAGGAAAGTAGCAGTTTGTCACCTTAACCCACTTTAACCCAGTTTTGCAATCTTCCCACATAGACTGAAAATAAAAATGGAATAAATCCCTATGTTAAAGTTCTATAAATTTATAAAAGTAACATTCCACACAAGGGTTCAAATCAATCAAAACAAAACAGCAGTAAAGTACACCAAAAACAACTTTTTTGTTATTCATATCTACTTCACAATTTTTCAGATAAATTTCTACGGGTATGACATAACCAACTGCTAGACTATATTGGAACAAGCATGATGATTTGCTTGCCTGGAGTTTAGAAGGAGTTAGTTTCCCATGGTTGGTGGGGAAAAGAGCATGACCCTGCAGTCTATATGTTACTCCATCAATACAACAAGATTGGTAATACTTTTTCTTATCTACTAGTTGTACTACATCACCAGTCCATTCTACCGCATGTGAACTATCTGAAGATAATGCAGAGTGCTGTCTACCATCAGTATTAGTTCCAGAAGTTCCAACAAAATTTGCAAGTGCAGCATCTTGGTCATCACGCTTAATATCATAAGTTAAACTTTCTCCATGAAATTCCTTCTGTTTATTATTCATAATATTACTATCGACATGTTTATCTGATGATACTTCAGCATTGTCTTGTGACATTGTATGTTCAACTTGAAAATCTTGTGATGATTGCAAATTTTCACACTTAGCTGGCTCAGATAATTTAGGAAAAGACTCAGATTCCGAAGTCTCTTTACCAGTCAAAACCTTAGAATTTATTTGTTGAACAGAATTTTCACCTAGCAAACAAGGGGAAGGACTAGAAGCTGCACTAAGAGATTTCATAGAGTTGTTTGGATCAGGCTTCTTATCAATAGCTTCAATGGTGGATGAAATGTCAGTCCCCAGCATATCTTTGGTATCTGGTATCTTTGATTCAGATGACAACTCAACATTGTAATTGCCACCGCAAACAGTTTGAACAGAGCTCCCATTTGTTGCTAACGTCTGTGGGATGGCCTTTGGATCTACGTTCTCTACTTTCTTCTCAGAACATGGTTGAATGCCACCTGTATTAGAAGGTAATTTTGGTGGTGTGTTTGAGGATCTCATGACACGACCATATTTTGGAGGCAAAGGCTTTCCACCACTTAAACTCAAGCACCTCATACAGTGCCAATCAACTCTATTATGAATTCCTCTCAAGACTGATGGCTGCAGGCACTTCAAGTGAAATCCCTTTTCACAAGCATCACAGAGAAGTACAGTGTCAACCTCATTGACACTGAGCTCACACATCTGACATGTGAAAGCCTTATTCATATAATCCCTTGATGGAGGAGTCCACGTGGGATGGACAGGAAGCTTTGGTTGTAACACTTTCTGAACAATCTTAGCAATGTCAGTGTGACTAGGAATCAAAGGAGGCTGAACTATGTTTGTGGCCTGCAATGGCTGGTGCACACTAGGTAAAGTTCCAGGAGCTGTTTGAGTGATAAATGGTCTAAAGCTCGGGTCTGTTGTTATTTGTGGCCCTGCCCTTGATACAGTAACCTCAGGTGTTCCTTCAACCTTGACAGAATTCTGAACAGGCACCTTGTTTTCTGATGCACTTCTAGCTAATGAAGTAGCTTGAGTCTGTATAGACCATGTTGGAGCATTCACCAAAGTTTGGTTTGCTGATAAATTAGCTACAGTTAAAAAGTTCTAACATTCAGTTGCCAGTTCCAATTTCATGACTAAAATGTCATAAGATACACTCATACACATTATAAAGATACAATAGAGAATAGACTACCACCTTTAGCTGGAAAAAAAAAACACGAGAAGAAAATGCCAATAGATAGTTAAAACCTTAATGCCAGCTTTCCATGACAGTTACATACAAATAACAGAGATTCAAGGAGAAAAAAGACAAATGAAGGTAGTTTAATTCCAGACTCTTTAACGACAAGGAAAAGGGAGCAACATCTGCTAGGAGATTATATCCATTCAATAACCTCACAATAGACCAATTTACCTAGATATACACCAATTCAGTCAACTTTCAAAATTCATCATGCATCACTCCATGGTTAACATGGAAGAAACTCCTGTAAGTATTCATCCATAAAATTACAGCACTTTATTCTGAACATTCATTTAATGTTATGTGTTATATTGCTTCACAGTAAAATAAAGTCCATGTCAGTGTGTTCAATTCACATTCTATCATTCAATATAAACATATTGCACTGTCAATCATTCATCAATCGTAAATGTAACTCCACCAGTCCTTGGAAGTTGGATCCGGTGAGGAGCTTCAGAGGACAATACCTTGGACTTGCAGCATGTAAGGAGACCCATTTGATCCTCCATCAACTTTGAACTGTGGGTGTTCAACTTTAGGCAATGCTAAGGAAGATGAATTTCTCCCCAAGTGACTGCCAGGCATCACACCAGAAACCACTGGTGGTCTTACTTCATTGCCAATCACTTGATACTGCAATGCTGCAGAAGATCCTGCAGAAACATGGGCAGGAATAGACACTACGGTACCCATAGAAGGGATTGATGGGTGGCTTGATTTATCAGAAGGAAAAATTCGAACATGTGATGGCACACGATTGTCAACTGGTCCACCAATGTTTGTTTGCAAGGGCTGAGAGGTGTGAGTTGTAGAAGGTGTAGAAGGTGCAGAAAATTTCTTTGCTTCTTCCATCTGTGAACCAAAAATGATAGTAAATAAAGAGAAAATAAAGGAGAAAAAACTAACCAAAAGAAATGGCATAGCATCATTCTTAGGATAACATGCATATTATAAATAAACTAATGCTCTTACTTGTGTGTGAAGAAATAAAATACTTCTCTAATTAACAGAATTCAACATTCCAACAAACTCAACAAAAAGCCCACTCAAGAAGGTAGTTTAAGATCAATAACAGTGGCAACACAAAATTAACCAAAAAATAATCCAATACTAGCTTAGCCAAGCCAAGTAAATAAAGCTCATTAGTATACAATAATCTGGCCAAAGATTCTTTTTTCCTCCATAAAAAAAATACAAAACAATTGCATAAGAATCAGGTGAATTTCGTAGTGCTAGGAACACTACATTCTTAGTGCATGTTTGGTAATGCATTGACTACACACGTTACGCTCGTTTTCAGGTCAATATTGAGAAAAAAAATTGTAGAAGCCAAATGGTTGCTTCTAAATTACACGCGCGGGATGCATATCCAAACACACTGCTATCCTCATTTTCCTAACTCGGACACATTCACAACAATCTAGATAGAAATAATAGTATTCCTTAAGCACCTATCATAACAAATAATTCAAAACAACCAACACACACATTTTAACTTGAGCAGCTCGCTTAATGAGATGATATTTCTTTTAATTCTACATATATGTTCACTGAATAACAAAATGAGCAAGTCAAAGGCATGGTGAGTGTTAATTGAGCAGAGAGAGAGAGAGAGAGAGAGAGAGAGAGGGTTGGTTACCTTCCACTTAGCATGGGAATACCTCTCGGCAATGGACATCTTGGGAGTTCGAAACCCTAATCTCTGGTCCTTGAGCTTGGAGTTCAATCCGAGATCCTCAATGACGGTGCCAATAGCTTCCCTGGCGACAATATCCTTCGGAGCCAAACCCTGGCAGAGGCTGGCGAGTTTGGCGCGAGCCTCCCTCATGAGCTCGACCTCGGCGTCGGAGGGCTTACTCCCCGCGCGCACCGTGGCCATGGTGGAGAGAACCAGTACAATCTCCGCCACTCTCTTCAATTCAGCGCCTTGGTCGAATTTAGGTTTCTTGGCGCAGCGCTCGTCGGAGTCCCCGTTCTGAAGAGGCGGAGGCTGCTGCTGCTGCTGCTCCAGCTCCGGTTGGGGATCGGAGACGGCCTCCTCCATGGAAGGGGAAACCCTAAAGAGAGAGAGAGAGAGGAAGAGAGGGAAAGGAAAAGAAAGAGATTTGAATTGGAAGGGTTAAATAAATTTTTGGCGGGTAAGTGTGTGTGTTTGAGAAATGAGATGGAAGAAGGCGTGTAAGTAATTAGGTAGTGAGTAGTGAGTTTGTGTTGAAAGAAAGAGAACGAGTTGAGTTTGGATGGCTGATCAGAGCGATCCCTAGCGAGTAGAGAGAGAGAGAGACGCCCACAGAATCTTTTGGCTAATTAATAGTAACCTATATTTTAACTCCTCCCCACCCAACTCGTAACGCGACTCACCGAGTTTCCACTTTCCATATCACCATTTAATATAATGTTAATTGGCAAAAAAAAAAACCAAATAAATACAAATTAAATAAAAAATTATCAATTTAGGGCAGTTTCGAAACTATTTATCAATTTGGGGTTGTTGGTCACACCCAGAACTGGGCATGACTGGTTACGCCCAGAACCAGGCGCGACTAGGGGGTTAGTCACGCCTGGTTCTGGGCGTGACCAGTCATGCCCAGTTCTGGGCGTGACGTAGTTTTGTCACGTGTCATGCACATATGAACCGATGCGTATATAAATTTCGGACGGTCATAACTTTTGACTGGAATGTCCGATTGAGACATAGTTTGTGTTAAAACGCTCGAAATTGAGAGGAGAAGCCCTGAGCAAATTTTTGAAGGGGATTTGGTCAAAACAATTTTTCAAAAAATGTTTCTAAGTGCCTCAAAATTATGATTTAATCTTCGAACATCTAAAAATTTTCTTGTTTTCTAGATGTTATGTTCATAGGAAATTGTTAATGTGTAGTGTTTACGGTTTAGGATTTGGGTTAAAGAGGTAGGGTTTATGGATTTTGGTTTAGTTTTAGGGTTTAGCGTGTTAGTGTTTAGTTGTTAGGGCGTGTGGGTATATGGGTTAGGGTTTAGGGTGTGTGGATATATGGGTTAGGTTTTAGGGTGTGTGGATATGTGTGTTAGGGTTTATGGTGTGTGGATATGTGGGTTAGGGTTTAGGGTGTGTGGATGTGTGGGTCAGCGTTTAGGGTGTGTGGATATATGTTGTGTTTCAACCAACATACACCGAACCCATAAATCCACACACCCTAAACACTAAATCATTAACCTAAACCCCCCAAACCCTATCCACTAAAACTAAACCGAAATCCGTAAACACTAAATCTTTACCCCAAGTCCCCAAACCCTAAACACAACATAAACCCTAAAACTAAATCGGAATACATAAACCCTAAATCTTTACCCCAAGCCCTAAACCCTAAACACAACATAAACCCTAAAACTAAACCAAAATCCGTAAACCCTAAATCTTTACCCCAAGCCCCCAAACCCTAAAAATAACATAAACCTTAAAACTAAATCGGAATCCATAAATCCTAAATCTTTACCCCAAACCCTAAACACAACATAAACCCTAAAACTAAATTGGAATACACCAAGCCCCAAATCCTAAACACAACATAAACCCTAAAACTAAATCGGAATCCATAAACCCTAAATCTTTACCCCAAGCCCTAAACCCTAAGCACAACATAAACCCTAAAACTAAATCGGAATCCATAAACCCTAAATTTTTAAGCCAAGCCCCCAAACGCTAAACACAACATAGGGTTTATGGATTCCGGTTTAGTTTTAGGGTTTATGTTGTGTTTAGGTTTTAGGGCTTGGGTTGAGATTTAGGGTTTATGTATTCCGATTTAGTTTTAGGGTTTATGTTGTGTTTAGGATTTGGGGCTTGGGGTAAAGATTTAGGGTTTATGTATTCCAGTTTAGTTTTAGGGTTTATGTTATGTTTAGGGTTTAGGGCTTGGGGTAAAGATTTAGGGTTTATGGATTCCGATTTAGTTTTAGGTTTTATGTTGTGTTTAGGGTTTGGGGGCTTGGGGTAAAGATTTAGGGTTTATGGATTCCGATTTAGTTTTAGGTTTTATGTTGTGTTTAGGGTTTGGGGGCTTGGGGTAAAGATTTAGGGTTTATGGATTCCGATTTAGTTTTAAGGTTTATGTTGTGTTTAGGGTTTTGGGCTTGGGGTAAAGATTTAGGGTTTATGTATTCCGATTTAGTTTTAGGGTTTAGGGCTTGGGGTAAAGATTTAGGGTTTATGTATTCTGATTTAGTTTTAGGGTTTATGTTGTGTTTAAGGTTTGGGGGCTTAGGGCAAAGATTTAGGGTTTACGGATTTCGGTTTAGTTTTAGGGTTGATGTTGTGTTTATGGTTTAGGGCTTGGGGTAAAGATTTAGGGTTTATGTATTCCGATTTAGTTTTAGGGTTTATGTTGTGGTTAGGGTTTGGGGGCTTGGGGTAAAGATTTAGGGTTTACAGATTTTAGTTTAGTTTTAGTGGATAGGGTTTGGGGGGTTTAGGTTAATGATTTAGTGTTTAGGGTGTGTGGATTTATGGGTTCGGTGTACGTTGGTTTAAACACAACATATATTCACATACCCTAAACCCTGACCCACACATCCACACACCATAAACCCTAACACACATATCCACACACCCTAAAACCTAACCCATATATCCACACACCCTAAACCATAACCCATATACCCACACGCCCTAACAACTAAACACTAACACGCTAAACCCTAAAACTAAACCGAAATCCATAAACCCTACTTTTTTAACCCAAACCCTAAACTGTAAACACTACACATTAAACTAACATACACATTAACAATTTCCTATGAACCTAACATCTAGAAACAAGAAAATTTTTAGATGTTCGAAGATTAAATCATAATTTTGAGGCACTTAGAAACATTTTTTGGAAAATTGTTTTGACCAAATCCCCTTTGAAAATTTGCTCAGGGCTTCTCCTCTCAATTTTGAGCGTTTTGACACAAACCACGCCTCAATCGGACATTCCAGTCAAAAGTTATGACCGTCCGAAGTTTATATACACATCGGTTCATTTGTGCATGACACGTGGCAGAAATAGGTCACGCCAGAACTGGGCATGACTGGTCACGCCCAGAACCAGGCGTGACTACCCCCCTAGTCGCGCCTGGTTCTGGGTGTGACCAGTCATGCCTAGTTCTGGGTGTGACCAACAGCCCCAGATTGGTAAATAGTTTTGAAACTGTCCTAAATTGGTAATTTTTTATTTAATTTGTATTTATTTGGCTTTTTTGCCAATGTTAATTAGCATTTTACTTCGTATAGAATAAATGTTAAGATATAAAATATTTTTAAATGTATAAATTGTATTCAGATTTATATAAAAAATAATTTAAACTGAGATATAAAGTTTTTTTACCAATGTAATTTATTTCGAAAATTATTAAAATTTAATTCAGATAAATAGAGGTAAAAGAAGACAAATTGAAATAAATAAACTTCCTTTTTTTTCATACAAATTAAAATGGATTAAAAGGTCAAAAGGTCCACATGGCCTTGTGGATTAATGCTACCCCTACTCTAATTGCCTTAAATTTGAAAATTTACCTCTACTTTTTTTATGTAACCAAATATAAGCCTTTTTCTTGCTAAATCATGTACATTATTATGAGAGTTAAAGGTGGACATACGTTCGAGTTGACTTGACAACTCAATTTGTCAAAATTAGAGGTGGTAAAAGAATTCATTTACTTGTGATTTTTCTTGTCCATCCATGTAAAATACTCTAGCCGATGACAAGTTTTACTACTCTAAGTAAGGACAATGAAATTACTCAGATTCACATTGAGTTGAAGATATTTTAATTAATGTCAAACTGAAGTTACTTTGATCAAAATCAAGTTAAAGTTACTTTCATCGAAATCAAGTTAAAGATATTTCAGAGAAGACCAAGGTAATGTTACTATAATTCATGCACTCAATGTTCATTCATTTTTTTTTTTATCAAATATCTCCATATAATCTAGCATTTTTCTAAAAAAAGATCAATCTCTATTTAGTAGGCAAAAGAGATATCCTTAATACACTTCTAAAGAAGTTGGTTAAAGATGATATTAAAATTTATTCGTATATTCTTTTGAGAATTTGAGACCTAAAAATCTTATTGGTTTGAGATTGCATTTAACATGACTCAAAAGTAAATTTTTGGAGTTCTAAGCCAACACACACTTGGACATCAAAGATAATCCAGAGCAAACAATGGCATCACACATGCTAAGACATCTAATCTACGATGCCATACAAAATATGAAATCGTAAATATAAAGGGTATGTAAGAAGCATTTCTTATTAAGCTGGAACAAGATTGTTTTCCGTAAATATACACGTGGTCTATAAAAGAAAAATGTATCTATGTTCCAACACACTGTTATTGTAGTTGTTTCGCACATTGGATAGTGGTGAAGAAATAAATGTTTTTATTTTAAAAAACTAGTTTTTGTGAATACTTGGGAAAACAAAAATATTAATCTATGTATGATGTATCCAAACAAAAGTTAATGTATTATTTTCACAAATTTACATATAAAAATACTAATCCATGATTAAAAAAATAAAGAACCTGCAGAGCATTTCAAATCAAATAAGGACATTTGACTATTGGCAGTTTTTCCATGTAATCTTCAGGACAGCATGATTTACAATAGGTAAAATCCAGAGCTACACCAATGTTCATGTCATTCACTCTTCATAGCCATCTTGATAAGTTGCTCATTACCTTATTACCACTTAGTACACAAAGCAGACAGATCTCTGAGAGCATGTTTATGATACATAAGCTGGTAGTTGTTTGAGATAGTAGTCTCCTGAGAAAGAAACATCACTACACACAGTAATCCATGGGGGAGCATACAATATACGAGCATTCTTAATGGCAAAACCATTAAGAATTGGCAGTGGAATTCCTCTCAATAACTGCGAGTTTAGGTATGGTATGAGGACGGTCTTGAGGACGGTTGATGTCACTGACTGTAAATGTTTACACAGTTAAAGAGTAAGATTCAACATAATAGCCTCGATATACAATCACTAAGGTTTAACAATCATATATGTCAAAATATAAATGGAGTGGTTGTGCACATGAGATGGAGTTACATATGTGCTAACTGCTAAACCATGTGCAGAATTTTGATTTATGAATGAATCAGTAAATTGAAATATGAAAGGCTAAAGGTTGTAAATGGGTTGAAAAGTTCTTGATGGTTGGTACTCGTTATCCGCTTATTAAATTATTGCCAGGAAAAAAGATACTGCATGTCTACCCCCTCCCCAGGGGTCTTTCCCTCAAACTATTGCAGTGTTGTCATTTGTAATATTTTGGAAAAAGACCAAAACATAAACCTGACACCTTGAATATATTATATATGTTTAACAAATGGTTGGCAAATGTGTCACTTTCGCATTTCACATGACAATGAATCAAGTTTGTATACCACTGTGGTCTCTCTAATTGAAACAGAAAACACTAATGGGTTGATCTAGAATAGTCCCTAAAAAAAGAAGGAATTATTTGTTTGTATTGTTAAATTTCATCCAATTAGTAGTTAAGGTAGCTTGGCCATACAAATAAGGCCACTAGAAGTAGCACTGGTTAGGAGAGTAGATTGCATGGTTTTTATTCCTATGAAAAGGGGGGGAGAAGACCAAGAAGGACATTGGAGAAAGTTGTTTAAAAGGATCTCATGACGAATGATATCTCTGAAGATTTTGGTCTTTAACTGGGCCGAATGGTGTCATATAATCCATATAGCTGACTAGTGGGATAAGGCTTTTGTTGTTGTTTTTCATATCAAAATACAAAGCTGAATATATCTATTCCAATATACCTGAATCAAATTCATGTGCAGTTTCCCTATTTTACTCCATTTCAAGTACGTGGAAAACTTTCTCAATTTAAGCCAACCAGCAAGATTGTTTCCTACGATTTCCACAGCACAAGAGGCACTAAAATCCTGTACCAATAACAAAGATTAATGGACTTGTTAGACAAGATAACGATCATGTGTCATGGCTACCTCTTTAAACTCTACAAAATAAAGAAATTTTAAGAAATAGTATAATCTTAGGCATGGACAAAAAAAATTAGGCAACTTTGAAAATTTAATCCGAAGATCAATACAAGGTTATATGTGCGTGTGTGTGCACGATAACATGATGGAAAAAATAGTGGAAAGCTTGAATTTCATATAACTTAGTCAGAATGTAGACACAGTATATTATGAGGGATGGCTATTTAAACAGTGTAAGCTTCATAAAATTTTAAACTATCTACTTCAATATTGACTTTATTAAAGCATACCACCGAGATGCATGCAACAGGTATGACTTCACCATCTTCCAGAACATCAATTGTTATGTCTATGAAAATGTTGACACCGACATCTTTTTTTGTCACTTGTATATCTGGTGGAGAAGATACAGAGATATTAAGATTCATGTCGTCATTTGGATATTTTTTGTATAACTGTGGAATAAGGAATCTCCATTCAGCAGTGTTCAAAAGGGCCTGATCAGGGAGTTCATCAACAATCCATTGCATACTATCTGCCTGAGCACAAGAACAACAAACTATCAAAATTATATTTCAGTTTATAATAACATAAAAGTATCCAACGTAAAAGCTTGAAGTGCAAAAAGTTTATTGGAGCAACCCAATTAATACATAAAGCCTAATCAACATCAGCACTACTATTTTAATCTTTTTCTCATAAAGCATCAACCTAATTAATAACATAAAGTCTAATCAGCATCAGCAATACAAGGTCTATTTGATGTCAGTAAGTAATACTTTTTTCCAAATTCAGAGCAATTCCAACAAAAGGCTCCATGACCAACCTCAATGATTAAAGAACTCAGTCCACTAATATGTATGAATAAATGATGCAAGAAAACATGCAAACTGTGGAACAACAAAGAAATTGTTTCTTCTCAGATTCTAGATAATGCCAAAGCCTAAAGAAACAAGCTAATGCATTACATTTCACTTGAAATATTACGGTGGAAGAAATGAAACAAGTAAAATGATGCTATTATACATCACAGATATAGCTTAAAATGAAAAGCAGAAGGGGGGAAAGAGAAAACTGCATTTATTGGACTAAGCAATGAAAAAAAAGGGTAAAAACTTCAGAAACTTACAGTGAAATAAACCAAGGAACCGGATTTGAAAACACTTTCGTGTAATGAAATTGTTATCATCTTTGGTGAACTGTCACCACAGGAAGCAGAAAGATCTGATCCTCTGTGGTAAGCTTGAGGTACCAAAATTTCATTTCTTCCTGTGAATAAACCATTAATTTCTAATTCAATAGCAGAATCACTCAGCACTGGATTGTCCACGAAAGAAACATTTAGAGCAGCAGTTTCGTCTAATGGGATTGTTTTTGGAAGAGATTGCAATAAAAGGTCAAGAGTTGATATCCCCTCATTTATTTTCTTAGAAATTGCCTCTTCAACTGCAGATGCTATATTTCCTGCAAAAGCATCTACTAGCCTGCAAAAAAATAGAAATATAGCTTTATATTCCCCAGAATAGTTTTTGTTGCAGAAGATAATGCAAACACTCTTATCTGGCCTCCCAGTTTCAGGTCCCACGCTAAAGATTGAAGTATTAGAGTAAAATTGAAACATAGCTCTGGCACTATAGCTGTTGGCCAAAGGCCTCCCCATGGAATTGTGAAGCCTTAATCAGCAATAAAAGAACATAATTGTCTAAGATAGAGCATGTGTAAGAATTCCTAATTATCAAAAACCATGGCTTAAGAAGGTTCCTTACACTTGGTAAAGCCAAGCTGCTCCACCATGCAACTTTATAGATAAATCTCTAACATGACATCCAGAATCCAGGAGAATCAACTTAAGAGTTCCTTCTTGGTTCCTTAAATTCACAGTAAGTCCCACTTGCAAATCATTAACCTTCCAACATAGCACAGCACTATAGAATGAGGAATATAATTGACTAAACAGGTATAAAAAAAAATATTTGCACAAAAGTACATTACTCACTCAGGGTTTTGGCTATCAGATACTGAAATACATGTCTTTTATTGTCCATCTCAAGAGCACATCTTTTTCTTTCTTTTTTAATATCTCCATTCCTTAGTTTCAATTATTATTGAATTGGTATGCTTAACAAGTTGGTCTTACTCCAATTGCAAGACCCGGAAAATGCAATTTCAACCATAACCTCTTTATAGCTTCCATAGTAGTACAACCAGGCTAACTAATTTTTTATAAAAATAACCAAATTCAGGAAAACATTTATTATTTAGTTCAAGGTCAAACTTTCTTAATTAAAACACAATGCAACAAAGCAAATTATAAGCCATCAAGCAAATCGGTGTAACTTTACAAAAAGATAAAGAGTTTAATTTTTACAATCAACCAATCAGAAATCATGGTTAATATGATTATTAAAGTAGTTATTATAAAAGTCAACAAATTTATTATACATGATATAAAACACTTTACGCTATTAGTATGTAAACTATTTACTCAAAGATAAAAGTTATAGTGTGCAGTATAAAATGAAAGTAACATTCTAGGTTCATACCTTTACAGTAGCAGTTCCACTGTCCGAAATTCCAATTGGAACTAACCAACTGCTAACAGAGTACCTCCACTTCAAACTCAAATCAGCAGTGGCACCTGAAACGACAAGAGAAATGCCTGTCTCTCCAGTATTAACAGATGAAGAATTAACTTGGATATCATTGATAGTAATGTCAGAAAGAACCACTTTGGCTTTTCCAACAAGAGGGACTTGCACAGTCTTCTCAATCTGTGGCAGCTGAGACTGAACAATAGAGGCAACAGCTTGATCTATCAGAATATCCTTGGCAAAATCAAGGCCCTTATCAGATATGACCACAGAGATGAAACCCTCTTCATCACCACTTGTGGAGGATGAAAGGAACAGAAGGGATAGAAGAAGAAAACAAATAGAGGGTGCCATTCAAATTTTGCAGGTGTGAGGGATCAAGCCAATATCTTTAAGCAGACCAAGTTATTGAATCTTGAGCAAAACAAGTTTTGACTAGAGCATGGTTAATTCTTCATGTTTATCCAGTGAAAGATGAAAACTTAAAAACACACCCATATGATGAAATACCATACCAAGGGAAACAGTTATACAAGTTTTCTTACTATTTTATATGTGGAATAATGAATTATATCGTATTGGATTGAAGCTGAGTTTGTGCAAACAACGACCAGGACCAGCAACTGTGAATGGACACGTAGCAATAAGTGGTTGGTTTCGGATTTTTGTTAAAAAAATCATTATTAAATTGACATGGAGATGGCATAGTAGTGATCATTGATTAATATAATGACATGTGGGCTCGAGACCCACGCAACCTGTAAGTTTTCATTTTCACTTAAATATTATTTTGATTTTGTAAGTTAGTATTTTTTTTTTATTTTTGTTTCCTACGAGTTTATTTTTATAATTTTACTTCTACGTTGTCATTTATATATTTTTAATATTTATAAGCTTTTATGTTCATTTTTAGTTCTTATAAATTTATATTTTTTAATTTTAATCACTTTAAAATTTTAATTTTTCATTTATAATTTCTACAAATCATACTTACATAAAAATAAACAAAATATCTTACGTAAATTAAAACTGAAAAATATTAACTTGCAAAAACTAAAATTAAAACAATACTAACTTATAACAACAAAAATATATTTAAGTCTGCTAATTTCTAACTTTTGAAAATGCATTATTTCACAATATTCCCATTCTTGAACCTACATGGTTTAACTTTACTCCTGTACAAGTACATACAACTCAACTAAGTAAATAAAAAATGCTTTATAATTTTGCCTTTTTTTTAACGTGAGATAGTAATTATTTTTTTGCCTTAAAAAAATATTTTTTTGAAACGTTAGATAGTAATTGAAAAGAGTAATGTTGTATCCTTCTACTCTATCATCATGCTACTTTATATGTAAGTACTGAATAAAAACTAAATACATTTAATGTCTTGAAAATATAAAAGAGATTTAAAACTTACCGTAACAAGATAAAATAAGAGGATATAACATTCAATAATTGAAAATACACATGCACCTCATTCTTATCCATGCCAACGGCATCCGAAAGCACATCATATAGAGGGGCATGAATTATTTATAGCTTAAATGTAATTTTGGATTTCTTCTTTTGTTAAATTTGCATTTTTTAGTCTTTTATTTTTAATTAAAGATATTTAATTCTTTATTTTAAAAATTTGTAATTTTAGACTAATAGTCAATTTTATCTATATTAATTTTTTTAATTTTTATATTTTAATTAATTAAATATTTTTTGATAATATCTTAAATAAATATATCAAGTTTATAGTTCAATTGTCATAAATAAAAGAAACAAAATATAGATAAAATTAAAAATTTGATCAAAATTATAAACTTTTTAAAATAGAAAAATCTAATGTCTCTATTTTAAAATATATGATCAAAATTGCATATTAAACAAAACAGATAAACCAAAATCATATTTTAAGTTTTTATTTATTTTTTAAATATTACTCAACTTATCACACTTTAATAACTCGGACTTTTGGCTAAAAAAAATACAATAACTCGGATTTCCAATCCCAACGTAATCTAATGAAAGTTAAACTTTCTTACATGATTGAATTGGGATAAATCATCATTTAGTTAAGTTGGCTTTCATTTGCATTCTAGGTTTTCTCACACATTCTTGTCTGCTCAAGCTTCAAGCATTTTACACTTCAGCAAAAGCTCAATAAATTACTGCTACCCTTTCACACAATAAAATTATGGAAAATACACAGCAGAAACATATGGAAAATAATTTAAAAAATTAAAAAAAAAATTAAGATTTGATAGGCAAAATTAATTTTAAGTCCTGTGCTCTCCATATTCTTTTTGTGGATTAGTAACAACACTAATGCTCATGAAAATTTAAAAAAATATGGAAAGAAACAATTCCGATAAATTTTATTAGAAAGAGGACCCTTTTCTTTGACAAGTGAACCTTCAAATTCAAGTTCAAATTCAGGCATGGCAATATTTCAGTACCAACCACCAGGTGTAAAATTTGTGCAATAATACATTTACACGTACTACATAAATTGAAGATAACAAAATTTTATGGCCCAAACTTTATAATCAAAACTCAACCAGTGGGTTTTTTCCACAGATTATATATTTGGAAAGTTATTTCCCAATATCCCTGATCCAATCCAATCCAATCCTTCCTAATCAAGTTTTCATATATGCAAACGTCATTTTCCCTCTAAACCCTCTGTCCATCACAGCTTTTGAATGAACAAAGGTAATAACAACATATTGCAAATCACATACAAATTCACAATACTGCTATGATACTAAAGATGGTTGAAGCAGACGGATGGGATGCAGAACTGATTTGTCATTCACTGATTCCTCCCGAGTCAGACATCATCATCTCCTTGATTCAAGTCTCCCACATCAATTTGAGCATGTAGATTATAGAAACAAAGAAATCCACTTCATAAAAAGTAATCTGGTGCTGGTTTCTTAGCAGGTGTTCCTCTTGATTCCTACATTCCATTAAAATTTAAAAAATTGAAAATCAATTGACAAATTTCACAATTAAATTTCCACTAGATCATATGTTAGCGAAGAACAAGGAACACTAATTATTTGCTTAAACATGCAAAGATAGTGCAATCCAAATGAAAACAAACTGACAAGTACACAAAGTAGGATAAAAACACATTCTTATAGTACTGAACCCAAGGTCACATGAAAAGCACTTTCTTAATCACATGAATCAATGAATTTGACAATAGAGAGATTGAAGCTCGTATTGCTACTATTTGAGAAAATTGGTATAGCTCACTCTGCGTAGGGAATTCATAATGGCAATAAATATCAGGTGACTTTGCCTACAAACCTGTGGAGCAGCTTCAAACACCCGGAACTGCTTATTAAGATTTCCATCCAACTCCAGAATTGCAGCTACATTGCCACATCTATGACAAAGATGAAAAGTGTCTTACTAAAAACAGAACACAAATAAGAAAAAACATTTTAATAGATTAGTAGATTAGGTACCTGTAGCAATAATTTGGAGCTGACCAGACAGTAACTATCTGGTTATTGAACATCCATTTATATCCTTCCATTACCAACTGATGTGCACGACATATATAGTCAATGTTATTGGAGTGGTTAAAGGAAGTAACAACACTGCCACCAAACAAGTAACCAGCACCACGGGGACTAAGACCCCAGCCATCCACAATATCTTCAGGATCTGACCATAGGAGGTCACACATGGCACCATCATGAGGTACTTCTTGCTTCCGATCAATAGTCCGTATCTAAATATCAACAATAAATAATATAAAAAAAATATTGCTAGTGTACAATCTAAACAAAAACAAACAAGTTAGGGTAAATTTCCTGACCTGATCCAGTGTTGAAATGGCAGGAGAAAGACCACCATGAACACTGAAAATCTTGTTTTCAATTAGAGCGGACAAGCTGCAGTTTGTCGTTAACTCGACATAGGACACTATTAGTGGAAGAGTCAAGCAATACCAATTAAATCTGTAAATGCAGTTAGGTTGTCTTACAAGCAACTTGACACAAGAATGTTTCCATTTATACCTCTTGTCTCTTAAACTTTGGTTATTTCTATACACAAGAAACACTTGCATTTTAACACTTTTTTCGACATTCCTGAATGTTCTTAAAATAGAGATTCTATCTAGGATCGAGAAGCAGTGAAAGATCATAAACCATGTGATTGTATACGGATTAAAAAATCCTACCAAAAATATAAAAGTATATTTTAACATAAAAGTATGATAATGTAATTAATTAAGACGCGTTAGATAACAATTCGGATAATTATTTTGTAGTAATTGTTTTATTAATAATAATGCATCTAGTTTTATATTTGATAATGATTTTTTTTTTGGGGGGGGGGGGGGGGGGGGGGGGGGGGGGGGGGGGGGGGGGAGGGAGAGCAGGAAGTGCACTGGACTTAGAAGCCAGTCCAAGATTAAAAAGACATACATTAAATGAAGGCCCAAATCAAGCCCAATTCACTACTTTTATAAGCCAAAAAATTAAGGACAGGGAAGACGATCAGATTGAATCAGAAATGCTCTAACGAGAAGTGGAGAACACTGAATCACCAGCCACTACAAAGATCAGAACAGAGAAACACTCCAACCCAAGTCAAAATGGGTTCCAAACAAGAACAGAGACTGAAGATATTTATGGTTACCAAGGTCCAACACAAACAGAGAAAACACGGAAAATTCTCAATTTCAGGTAAGCCAACCCAAAACGAGCTTGAAATAGAGAATAGATGGCAGAGACAAGTTTGAATAGAGGGAGATCGCTTGATTGGAGTGTCACATGAAGAAAAAGGGGATAGATTAGGGCAAATATATAATCTTTTCCCCACCAGTTCATAAAAACCTAACCCACAATTTCATGGCACACTCTGCAACTCATTGAGGATAGATCATTCCACAAGCTCATGACCTGGCACTGTAATCCCATTCTCATACAATTCTACATCTAATCAAGAGCACAGAATAGCCACACAAGTAGATCATACGATCCTACAGGTAAGATTGACAACACTGCTCTCTTTATTATTGAATTGAATCCCATTATATAATACACGGAATTTACTTAATAAAGGAAAGAGTGTTGAGAAAAGAGTATTAAATATTTGCTAGCATTTTCAGTCTATACATTTATTAGACAAGGTTGTCAAAATAACCAATCAATGGATTTTAAAAGCACCCTCTCAAACTTCTTTCCCTTTCAAAAAAAACGAAGACAAGCAGCATAAAGCATCCTTCTTATTTTAACCCAGCTCAAGTCCACCCATACCCCTTTCCCTCTTAAAATAGAAAGGGAATGTTTACATTCTGCAAGTAATTTCAAGCATGAATTAGACACTTGAAAGAATAATAAAGAAAAATAGTCCAGAATTTTTCTTTCCAGAACGATAATTCCAAAGAAAAACAGAACAAGCAGTCCCTGTGCCCATAGAACAAACAGACACTACAACTAACGAGAGAGGAATTAGCAATGGCATGGCATGGAAAACACAATATAGCAAATCAAGAAACTCTTAAGGAGAAGTAGCTCCCAATGCAACACTCAAATCTGGTGATCTATCAGATATTAGCAAACCTTAAGTAGTCGAATATATCGGTACAATATCTCCAGACATTGACTGAACCGTATTTTCTAAGGCATTCATCATAGAATCCATATACCTGTCAAGTGATGGATATTGAATAAGTAATCTGGAGTCATAAAATGTTGGGAAAATTTTTAGTGTCTTTCCCACTTTTCTTCATCATGTTTACAAAAAGGATTTATTTCTTTTTTCTAATTTAGCTGATAGACTAACCTGGGTGATCTGACGGCTTTCATGGTTTCCCCTAATGAGTGTTATCCGATCCGGATACCTCACCTGATTGTATGTCATTAATTAGTTACAACAATAACGAATAAAATGAAAGAAGCATCATTAA
>PYAF01006068.1:2200662-2214109 GCA_007407185.1 Glycine tomentella | reverse complement strand
TGTCTTTCCCACTTTTCTTCATCATGTTTACAAAAAGGATTTATTTCTTTTTTCTAATTTAGCTGATAGACTAACCTGGGTGATCTGACGGCTTTCATGGTTTCCCCTAATGAGTGTTATCCGATCCGGATACCTCACCTGATTGTATGTCATTAATTAGTTACAACAATAACGAATAAAATGAAAGAAGCATCATTAAGAGCACAAAAAGAATGAGTAGTTCAACATCTGACAGAAGCTAGTAGTCAAAAGTAAAAAAAAAAAAATATATATATATATATATATCTTTTGTTTTTCTTCTTTAGTTCTTTTAGAAAAATGATAAGAAAAAGAATTCATCAAGAGACAAAGTAGAAAGAATGAGGACAGTGCATCCTCTCAGAAAATAGATTAAAGAAAACAGTATAGACAAAATAACATAAGCTCAAAAGGAAAGAGTAGTCCTTCATATTATAAACAAACGAGTCCCTAGAGCAAGCAAATAAAATCATGTCTGACGAGATTGAAAGGACAAAACTGCTTAGTAAATTTCAGTCTATTCAAATCCACCAAACAACAGCCAAAAGAACAAAATTCAAAATTTTATTCTACTTTTTACTGACAAAACCTTAGTACCTGACCAGATTAATAAAGCATCACCAATAACAAAGCATCCTTACTTTACTAACACTATCCCATAGAAAAAACTTGTAGAATTTCATTCCAACAGTAGCAAAATGCGTTCCCAAAAAAGAAAAAAAATTAAAAAGTTAACACAAAGACAATAAATGCAGTGACCACCAAGCCCATGGCTCGGAGACCAACCACATTTCTGTGATAATCATAGATTTAACTGACTGGGACGTTTTTTTAAATGGTCAAAAGGCAGACAAAACAGATCTAACATACAGAAAAACATAAACCACAGAAGATGCTTCTAACTTGCAGTTTTATAAGAGAAGAATAAATTATCACCTTAAGAGCGAGCAGAAGCAGAAACGTTTCAACCGAGTAAAACCCTCTGTCAACAAAATCCCCCAGAAACAAATAGTTAGTTTTGGGGCAATCCCCTCCTACTTTGAAAAGCTCCTTCATGTCATAAAACTGACCGTGAATATCACCACATATCTACACAAAGACCAAGACAACCAACAAAACTAATCAGTTGAAGACAACAAAAACCAGAAGCAGGATCATAAAGAAGAATGAACACAGCAGTGTAGACCCCAAATGCAAGTAATAGAAAAAAAATGAAAAAAAAAAACTTTTTGTGTGCCCCCATGACACTCTGGACACAGAACAAAGCACAAAACAACGATTTTTTTTGTAAATAGGTCAAAATAAAGAGACACAAAAAACACCAAATCCCCGTGAAAGAATAACACTTAACCTTTCTCTCATCACTATATATGACATTTATAACAAGCCCTTTATAGATTGAAGTCCCAAGTAAAGTAGTTATCAACTAACTAATCGTATTGAAGTAAAATCCAACGAGGTAATTTTGTTGAGTACGTGAGCTGAAATCACAAGTAAATCGAAACCCAGAAAGAGGAAAAAGGGAAAAGAGTGACGAACGGTGACAGGGGCGTCGACTCTTTGAACGTTGCTCTCTTCGACAAGGATTTCCATGGCTTTGAGGCAAAGCGCCTTCACTTCAGACTCCTTAAGAGGCTCACACCTCTTCAACTGCTCTATTTGCCTGTCCAGGTCTGAAGATGACATCTCTCTCTCTCTCTGCAACCCCTTCTCCCCCCTCTCCTCTCCTCTCTTCTCTTCTCTTCTGCTTCAATCTTTTCCCTTTTTGCAATCACCCTCTTTATTTTCTAATATATTCCAAATTACTCACTTTTCATCTCTTTTTTTTTTTTTTTATTAGAGTTCTGCATCAGATCTTATACTCTTTTTTGTTCCCTCTCTACCTTTTTTGTTTTAATTTGCATCTCTCTCGGCCAAAAATCAAGATTAATCTCTCTACTTAAAAAATATCAATTTATGACCAAGAATTAGGACTAATGTCTTTACTATATTTCTTAACAAATAATCTTTCGTAACATGAAATTGAATTCCTAATGACGCTAGTCATATCGCACCATTTTGATAATATTTTCTTTCTATTACAGTAAAAAATATCTATTTTTCAATAAATCATAAATATTTGAAATAAGGTAAACCAATATTTATAAAATTTGATGTAATAATTAATAAATGTTTAGATTATTAAAGTCATTGTTCGAAATTGTATTTCTAATCAAAATAATTGACAATAAAAAAAACTTAATTTCCTTTTACACACATGCAGCTAGAAATTGAAAAAGCAGCTGTCAATATTTTTTAAAATGCAACCAAGAATCAAATGTTGATAGGTGAGTGTTCGGTTAGGCATTAGTAGGTCTTAAGTACGTCTAAGTGTGATGTTTAATATAAATGGTGTTTTTTTTTATAGTAAAACCACAATGAACAACCATTATCGTGATGAGACTGTAAAAAAATTGAAGTAATTAAATGTTGTTTCACAATCACCATAATTATTAATTGATGTAATAGTGATGATACATGACAGTTAAACTCAATTATTTTTCTATTAATCAGGAAAAAAATTATTAATTGATGTGGTAAAAAAATATTAGCATCACAACTACGAAGTCGTAAATAATAAAAAAAATCACTTCGAATTGTTTGGAATTACAAACAATTGAAATTGTTTGATATAATATATATGCTTATTAAAAACCTTATTACAAACAATTCAACTCTCAAGAATATGAGAGTTGAAGTGAATTACAAACCTTATTACATAGCCTGTACTTAGCTTGTATCCATGATTTGAAAAAGATATCAAATTAATTGAAATTGAGTCTAATAAAACTTGAATTTCTTATGGATGAGTAACACTTAAATAATAAGACAAAGTTACCAATAAATTGAAATAAAGTAAGCTCAATCATCGAATTAAATTATAGAACTATATACAGGTATTTTGTCTGTCTACGTGCCCCTCTCGCTGTATAAGCATTAGTATAAAGAAAATGACAACACGATCAAATGTATATCCAACCTTTATAGCAACTTTTACACGAGCATATATAATGACACAATAATTGAATTTTTCTTTTGATAATTGAATGAAGAACATAAATAATGATCAATAGTTTAAGTTGCAGTAATAAAAAAAGATCATAAAATATACACTAAAATCTTAACTTCTATATCATTCGTACTTATATGTTAATAAAAAAATTGCTCAAGTCTTTATTAGATCAAACCCTCAAGTTGCAGCTTAGCTAAAGAACCATACGTACGGAACTAATTAATGACTTGACCATGCACATCAATGAGAAAATCAGAAAACACCCACAAGAAAACTATAACTACTTTCCAAGTATGTATATAGTTCCAAATAGAAACTCTTCCTTTCTTCTACTTAGCTTCCATGCATACAAGGTACAAACCGTAGAGTTCAAGTAACAAATACATATGGGGAGAAAATGGTGTCATCTCTTGGGCATTCACAGAAGAAAATAGAAGAGACGTGAGTAATTAATTTGATACAATAAAAAAGACATAAGAAATATAAAAAAAAATACAAAAGAAATTAGAAATATATAACAAGTGTAATCTCTGTGTGTGTATTTGATGGTAATTTTAAGTGGTGAGGAAATCGTATCTCAATACACAGGTGTGTGTATTTGATAGTAACTTTAAAGAAAAGAAAAATAAGAAAATGGCATGCAAAGACACCAGCATGTAATTTTGAAGAACTTGAGAAATAGCATGTCAATTAAAGTTTACCAATATTAAACGTTTCAGTCTATAATATATATGCGTCAAGGTTTACACACAGAAATAATTAAGACTCTTCGGTGTGGTGGTGTGTTTTTTTTTTTTTTTTTTGGTTTTTAAATATGATTTTTAAAACAAAAATGTTAGGTAAAAATGAAATTGATATTTTTACTCATCTTTATTTTCAAAACAAAACAAAAAATAATTTGTGGATTTTGATTAAAAAAAAAAAAACCAAACACTCTCTACATTTGATCATTGTTATTTTCGTTGTTGTCACGATCATTATCATCTTAGGTCACCGTCATCACCAATGTTATTGTCACTGTTGATCGATATCTTTATCATTATCATTAACATCAACATGATCATCTCTATTGTTATTACTATCATTAATGTTATCATTATCACACAAAATCACTCTTAAATTAATATTAATAGGATATAAAACTTTCAAAATGAATTTTTTTAAAATTTAAATTTTGAAGAAAAAAACTTAAAAATAAAAATTGGTCATTTAAAAAAAAAATTGAAACATATAACTAAAAATCATCCCAAACACGCCTAAGAAAATTAACTTTGTGATGTTACTGTATTTCTTAAACATTTTTTTCCTACATATTTATCATATCAAATACAATACTAATTACTTGATATTTTAATAATTAAATTGACAAAAATTTGGCTTTGAGCCTACAGTTAAGAGAGAGAGAGAGAGAGAAAAAATCTGACAAAATTATCATCTTGTGAATTTTTTTATAGAAAAAGTCCATACCATGCACTTGTTTATCAAAGAACATAGTGATTAACTAAAATGTGGTTGGTATGAGTAAAATTGAACTTGTACCACTTAGGTAATGTATTTAAGTATTGTAGATAAAATTGTGATTGAATAAAGAGGTTCTAATAAAGGTGATAAATCAGATTTATTGATATAACCTAGTCATCAACAAAATCAATAATATTTTACACATTATCATAGGAAAAAAAAAACTAGTGAATGCCAGTAACCTATTTTAAAAAACATTTATTTTAAAGACAAGTGACCATTGAATCTTTGTAATTGACCATTTTTTATTTTTTGTAAGTTTTATTCATGAGATTGAATGATATTTCTTTTTATTGTTTTTTTTACTTATTGGACATAGGTGGAATAATTTAAAGTTGTGTGTATGAAGAGAAATCTTGTAAATGTGTTTGAAACTGAGATTGATTGCCTTGTATTAAGATGAACTTATAATTTGAACTTCTTGATGCATGTATTTTTGTGGAATTTTGAACCTAATGTTATGATTAGTTTTGGTGGATATAAGGAATCAGAGTACTAATGTTAATATGAGGTTGCGTTCTCAATAATGAAGCTAGAAAAGCATCAGGTTGAAGATTTTGCGATGGTTGTTTGGAGCATCTGGCAAGGATGGAATGAAAAACAGTGAAGATAGGATGGGCACTCGAGGCAGATTGTGAAGAGGGGAAGAGAGATGTTACATGATTGGAAGAAAGTTGAAAATGGAGAGCACAGTGGCAAGGAGAGGAACTTAGTCAAAAGCAACTCGATGGAACCCCCCTTATGGGCGATATCTTGAAATGCAATACAAACGCAACGTTCTTTGTTGATCAAGGAGGCTTCGGGTATGGTATGTGCCTGAGAGACAATTTTGGACAATTTTACCTACCCTTAGGGGACTCAATTGTTGTGCATGCATCAACTTGTTGCAATATGGACTCCTTCTGGTGATATCTTTGAATTTGACAAGTTCAATTATTAATTCAACCAACAAATTAAAATCATAACATCTTTTAATACATTCATATGTTATCCAACAATTGTTTTCTTTTAAATGCAAAACATTTTATTAGAAGACATACTTGACACAGAATATGTGTTCAAGATCAATATAGATCCCCACCCTTACAAAGCCTCCCAAGTCCCAAAAGTATTCTACCCTGTAAAACCCAAAAATCTACAACTGTTCTTTTTCTTTTTTACATTTCTCTTCTGCGTAATACTGCTGCTAGATAAGGATTATACATATTAATTAATAAAAAGATATTATGAGTTAGATGAATACATAAGTGATGGGAGAAAAATGGTGAGTATGATGATGATGATAATGATGGTGGACAAGTGATTATCATGATTGTGATTATAGGTTTAAAATATATTTAAATATGATAAATTAAATTAAATATTTATTTTCTAAAACTTAAAAAATCAATTTTTTTTAAAAATTTTGAAGCACCAAAATAAATAAATAAAATACTCAAACATGATGTCCAGAAAAAGTTACATTTATTTATAATTCTTTTTTATGTTTTCCTGGTTCATACGATAGAGAAAATGCTCGCGAAAATGACACCTTAAAACGACGTCGTGGTGAATGAATTATTCCAAACCTTTCATCTTCCACAATCCCGCGAGGTAAACGACGGTGACGATTGGTGGGTGGCGCCGTACGCCTCATCCCATCCATCGCCATCGGCACCTTCCTAAAACGACATCGCATCCATCACCCCTTTTCTCTTCCTCACAGTCACAGCAGTGGTAGCTTCCCAAAAAGAGGGTAATTTCTTATGGATCGTTTCCCCTCTTTACTCTAATTCCAATTACTTTCGGTTATCAACACAATTCTCCTTCTGAACTGCACTCTGCTTCTTCTTTTCTTTGAATTGTGCGTTTTGTGTATGTCTGACTGTGAAATTAGCTCATGTTAAAGAAATCAGCATCTCATGATGACTCCATGGTTTATTATTACCCTGTGCGATCATGAGTTTTAAGGGTTCTTCATGCTGTTCTTTCATACTTGAATTGTTGTAGTAAATTAGTAATTACTCGCTGTTAACAGCAATTCTGGTTTAAATGGAGAAAAGCTTTGTTGAGATAAGTAGTTTAATTTGAACAGGGGTACTGGTAAATTTGTGTATGGGTTGGGCTGTACTAAGCAGTTAATTTATCTTGTGATAATCATGTCACATACCGTTTTGAAGATTTCTAGGCCTTTCTAGTTTATTTATTACCGGGCAATTCTTTAGATGCTTCCGGTGTTGTTCTATTAAAATTAGAGTTTCAGCTTGGCAACATGTGCATTATGATTTCTAAGGTAAAACTGCAATTATGATTGGAAAATAACACCAAAAGTACCTAAACAACTGCATCCAAGTTTTGTCCACCTGTTAATTGCTGTGCTATTTCTTCATTTCTCCGATGTAAACATCATATTTGTTTTTTTTTTTTTTTTCTCACTTTTTTCTTTCTTTCAGGCCAATGGCATCTTCTTCAGACTTATGGGTGAAGGAATATAATGAAGCACTGAAACTTGCTGATGATATCAGTGGCATGATTTCTGAGCAGAGTTCATTTCCTGCATCTGGACCAGAAACCCAGCGTCATTCATCTGCTATAAGGAGAAAGATTACAATATTGGGGACCAGGCTTGATAGCTTGCAGTCCCTTTTGTCAAAGCTTCCCAGCAAGCAGCCCATGTGAGTGTGTAATTGTTGATTATGTTGATTGAAAAAGGTCATGCTGTTTATTAAGCTATGCGGTTTAAAATAGAAGAGGCAATGTTTTCAATTCAGCTGTGAAGGTGTATGATGAAGTTTGCACTAATGTTTTATGAAGTGTATTTTGCTGACTTGATGCAGATCTGAGAAGGAGATGAATCGTCGCAAGGACATGCTTTCAAATTTGAGATCAAAAGTTAATCAAATGGCTTCCACGTTGAACATGTCAAACTTTGCAAGTAGGGATAGTTTGCTTGGGCCAGAAAGAAAACCAGATGCAATGACCAGAACGGTTGGCCTGGACAACAATGGACTTGTTGGACTTCAACGGCAAATTATGAAAGGTCACTTGATTGGATTGTTTGAAAATATATTGCTTTTAATCTGTTCTTTGGATCTGATAGTGCATTGGTATTCAAGCAGAACAAGATGATGGCCTTGAGCAATTGGAAGAGACTGTGGCAAGCACAAAACATATTGCATTGGCAGTGAATGAAGAGCTGGATCTACACACTAGACTAATTGTATGTTCCCTTTGTGCATTAATTTTTGTTCTTCCTGAAGCTTTGGTTTTGATCCTAGCTGAATGATGTTGTGTAATCTATGTAGCCAACCTCAGCTAGTGGTTCAAGGCTTTGTTGTCTCCCTTCTAAAACTGAATCTTTTCTTTTTGTCTTTGTCTGGCAGGATGATTTGGACCAACATGTAGATGTCACAGATTCTCGGCTTAGGGTAACACTCTTATCCTAAACTTTGTTGGGACCAAATCTCTTGTTAAGTCATATCGAGGTTAAATTATGTTATATTATTGACATTTACTTGCTGCTTATCTTTTATGTTTCTGTTGTGAAAACAGCGGGTGCAGAAGAACTTAGCCGTTTTAAATAAGCGAACCAAGGGTGGTTGCTCCTGCATGTGCATGCTTTTATCAGTGGTTGGTATAGTGGCTTTGGTTGTTGTCATTTGGCTATTGGTCAAATATTTGTAATGAATAAAATACCCAACTTGGCAAGAGTCTGCTTTTCATCTTTGTTTCTGCCGTGTGCACTAAAATAACCAGGTTTCCTGATTTCTCTTGGTACTTTTCCAATGGAATGGAATTTGTTGAGGTCGTGAAAGGCGATGTACTGTAATTGGCATATTTAGGTGTTTTATATATCGTGTGTTTTTCTCTTGTACAAATATGAAAGTGAATGCTACTGGCTGGAGTATCAATGTGGTTGAGTTTTCACACATTCCTCTGTTAGATTGTGCTCAAGTATTATGTACGTGATTTGCATTAATATCGTGCAACCCTGTTATAAAAAATAAAATAAAAACTTTAATGTGCAACCACAACGAGGTAATTTCGAAAAATTCAATAAATAAATCCTACAAGTTAGTCTACTACTCTACTGTAATCTTATTGTTTAACTTAAATTTTTTTTTGTTTTTAATTTTTTTTTTTCCAGCTACTCAACTTTATTTGTAATGGTTTCTAGTATCATTTTCAAATGCATTGATCATTCAAAGAATCATTGATAATTCAAAGAATCAATATAACGTTTTTCTTATAAAAAAATAACTTTATCACTTTATCCTTCGACATTAGTTAAATGCATTTTATTTTCAGATCTTCACACATTAACTATAAGAAATCCCCAATGCTTGATCATCATGCAATATCACTTATTTATAACCTTCCCTCGTGTTTTTCCATGGGAAGAAGGGAAAATCCTAAAGAGAGAACAAGAGGATATTCATATTCAATTCAATTTATAATTCATTGTTATCTTAATCTAGCAAAAATGATTCAAGGATATATTTTGTTTTTATTTTCCTTTCATTTGTAATTACAAAAATGCCATTTTGATTTCTTTCTTTCTTATTTTAAAAAAGAAAAAAAAAGGGTTATATATTGACTGTGTAAAAAAATTTACGTAATCATTCAATCACAATCTATCATAAATAATAAATTTGTTGACTTTTAAAATAATTTAAACGATGATTCAGTGCATAGACATTAAACTCTTTAAAGAATGTCTAGAAAATGGTAAAAAAAGTGTTTTTATTACAACTTGTTACGCAAATCCTTGAAAAGGCAAAATAAAATGAAAATAAGGTAATTATTTTGTAATTAAAAGTGAAAATAAAATCACAACATATTCTCAAACTAACGCTTTTAAATTTGAAAAGAATAGTGCACATTGGAGGGGAAAGAACATCAAGAGAATGATATCTCACTAAATTAAGCATCAAGATCATTGTACTATAGAATGACTACAATATAATAATTGGAAAAATGAAAAGGGTAAAAGAACCATGAAACTAAAAAAAGAGCTTTCGCGGGGATGGTCTAGAGTCAACCTTGTTTGAGGACTTGGGGGGAGGAGGGACTGCCTTGCTTTCTTGGCCCTCAGCCACTTTGTCAAGCAGCTTTGCAGCCCTTGGATCTGTTAGCAACTTCTTCTGAAAAGACTGTGAGAAGCCAGTTGCAATGATAGTGACGTGAATCTCCCCAGTGTAGCGATCATCAACAACAGCCCCAAATATAATATTAGCAGAAGGATCAGCCAAACTAGTCACCACCTATAAAAATTACACGTGTTAAGGACAAGGCAAATACGAAGAAAAGGTAGGAGTGAACCCAGTTCGTATACTACCATACAGCAAAAGGCGGAATACAGCACAAACTGAAAAGAAAAACAGACCCCTGAGGGAAATATTGATATTTCCCTTTTTTTTCTCTTCCAGTGAAAGGTTGGGCAGCTATCTGAAATTCTTGACTAGATGAACTCCAGAGGAATACTTGATAATTTTTTTAACATATTAAGGTAAACTGAATGCAAAAATATCAACATAACAAAAAACTGCAGCACTCTACTTGAAATCATAAACACAAAATCAAGAAACATTACAAGGTTAGTTTGCAACAAATTCATAAGATCATAGGAATAACAAAATGTTTCTTAAGCAAGTGGTAACAATCTTTAAATACCTGAGAAACCCTGTTCACTTCCTGCAGGGTTATGTCCTTTCCTCCAGTAATATTATACACTACCCCAGTAGCAGACTGAATAGATGATCCAATTAAAGGAGCCAAAGTAGCCTGTTCTGCTGCTTCTTCTGCTCGGTTTTTACCGGATGAAACACCTACTCCAAGCATTGCAGTCCCAGAGTCTTTCATCACAGCTTTTACATCAGCAAAATCCACATTGACAAGTCCAGGTACCTGCAAGAAGGCACACCAGTTTATAATGTCCAGAAAAAAAAATGCATGGACATACCCTTGACATAAATGCAAAGCCACAATGCCCAATTATGAAGGAGAAGTGAGCCAGTGACCACTCAAAAGCACTAAGGAACAAGTAGGGGGAGAATAGTTCAAGCTTTTTATGTTTCCCTTTTCTCTTTGCAAGTTGCTGATCAGCAAGGAACTTAAATCATGTTCTAGTGTCTGTATAAAAAAATATGAATACATAGTTTGCCAATCAACTCACTGTTATAATGTCTGATATTCCCTGTACTCCTTGCCGTAGAACATCATCAGCAAGACGGAAAGCATCCTGAAGAGGCATCTGCTCATCAGCTATGTCAAGCAGACGGTCATTTGGAATCACTATAAGTGTGTCAACATTTTTCTGCAGCCTTTCGATGGCTTCAAAGGCCTGAAGAAAACCAAATGCAAACTAGAGACTTATTTTCTAGATTTCAAACGACAAAATACAAGTTTCAGATGAACCATAGAGGCATAGACTCTTATCTGCTAGATAAAATAAATTTCATATACTGGATGACACATAACTTGGATAACAAACTATATGGTGTGTTTCGAAAATCCATTCATTTCAACACAATGTCAAAAATTGAATTTCCAAACACACTTTTAACCAGGATAAAATAAACTCCAAAGGAAGAAGATAAGTTATATTTTTCAACATATTAAAAAAAGAAGGTAGTATACTAGTATTAATTAAGAGCAAAACTAATTCAGTAGTCACATTCCCAAATGACGAGAAAAAGGACACCTGCCTGCAAGGATCTCTTACGTCCTTCAAAACTGAAGGGATAGGTAACAACACCTACAGTCAAGTAACCTGCCTCTTTTGATATTTGGGCTACAACTGGGGCAGCACCAGACCCGGTTCCCCCACCCATTCCAGCCGTTATAAATACCAAATCTGATCCTTTAAGAGCATCAGCAATAGCATCTCTGGATTCCTCTGCAGCTTGTTCCCCCAAAAGTGGATTCCCACCCGTACCTGCTTGTCTATCAGGTAATTTGAATCAAAGGCCAGCCCCCTCAATTTGTCAACAAATTCAGCAAAGAAACAAGACTGTAGCCACAAAAACAAATCACATCATAGTAAAAACTATGCAAGTAGAGTGCCTGACCTAATCCACGAGTCAGAACTTCTCCAATTTTAATAGGGTTCTCAGCAGCAGAATTTAATAGTGCCTGAGCATCGGTATTTATCGCATAGAAGTCTACACCCTGATTGAAAAGAAAATGCAGCAGAATTCAACAATAACATCTGCATTATTCACTTGGTGGCAGCAAAACACAAAGGCGAAAAACTAGATGCATTTATTTAGGTGCTTTTGTGTTGTTCTCCAATCAGAATTGGAGTTTCACCTTGGCAACCTATGCCGACATTCAATATAAGCATTTATTATGCAAACTATCGAGGTGAAACTCTAATTCTAACAGGACAAAATCTCCTAAATAATTACATCTAAGTTTTGTCCTAACACAAATGGTATCTTAGAGAATAACGCCACTGGCTAAAAATGAACATTGGATTAAATAAGTGAATCTAAAATGTGCAATCAAGATAAAAAAGAAGAGTAAATAGAACTGTTATTCTAATTTCTAATAACTATTTTACTTCAACAATAACTATTTTAAAGTGGTATAACCTCCAAACACAAGAAGTAAAGCATTGGAGTCACTACAAATATAAAGCATTGAAAAAAAGTGATATTGATAATAACCAATTATCGATGTTCCAAATTGGGTGGCAAAGACAATACCCAATTGACCCACCTGCAAACCACTTCCGATCATGCGATTAACGGCATTGTTGCCGCCACCACCGATGCCGACAACCTTAATTTTGGCGTTATCTACGTAAGCGTAGGAGCATCTCACTGACCCGAAACGACGACTTAGGCATTGAGGAGCAATTTTTGTTGTTCTGGGGTTGAAGGAAACGGAAGTTGTGAGTGCATTGTGGTGGAATATAGAAGAGCGTGAGAGTGAGAGAAGCTCGTTTGGGTTAGGGTTTGTGAGGGGATGAAGCATAGCCATTTTTTTTTTTTTGTTCTCTCTCTCTCACTCACGGTGGGTTTTTTTTTTTTTTTTTTAATTAGGGTTTTAGGGCAAAATGAAAATGGAAAGAAATTGAAGCTGATTACCCTCCAATTTTGAGTGGATTTAGTTTACTTGGTTGGATTCGAATCACATGAAGGGACGTTGCTTAATAACAGTTCATCGTTACGGAAAACACGACGTCGTTTTTCACTCCACTCTTGTCTCTTGCTCGTTGGCTCGCATGTTACAATAAAGAAGAAAGAAAGTAAAGAGTATTAATCATTAATAATAAAAAATCATTAATAAAAATTAATAATTTTTTAAATAAATCTATAATCTATAATCATTAATAAAATCAGTTATTAACATACTATATCAATTTAATTTCTGTAAAAAAAAAAACAGACATACATACTACCAATTTAATTGATGTTATGATATGTCTTGAAATATTTTTTCTATAAATTTTCTTTGATTTAAATGTTTTAAAATGATGTTATTTTTATATTTTATTTTTAAATTTTAGTCAAATTTGAACTATTTGAAAAAATTATTGAAAACTTATTAGTATATAAAATTTGAATCCAATTGTTTATATTAAAAAAAATTATATTTAACTATTATCTCTTAACGCGTCAATTAACGTTCTTGGTATCATACATATCATTCTTTTAAATGTTATTGTTAATCTTAACTAGTATAATAAATCGGGTTGAGTATTATTTTATGATATATAGTTTTTTTAATAAAAAAATAAAACTACGCAGAGTCTTATTTGAGATTCAATGCACTTAAAGTTTTCATTTTATAAAAAAATTCTGTATTTTAATATATAAGAGTAAATTGAGATTTTAAATCAAAGAATCTAAGGATTCATGAATTATAAAT
>PYAF01006068.1:2178728-2200562 GCA_007407185.1 Glycine tomentella | reverse complement strand
ATAGTTTTTTTAATAAAAAAATAAAACTACGCAGAGTCTTATTTGAGATTCAATGCACTTAAAGTTTTCATTTTATAAAAAAATTCTGTATTTTAATATATAAGAGTAAATTGAGATTTTAAATCAAAGAATCTAAGGATTCATGAATTGTAAATTCTTAACACATGTCAATATTTTTTAAGAATAAAAAAAATTAAAATCTAAAAACTAAAGTTAGATGTTTTCGATTCATGCAGATAAAAAAATTCTTCCAATTTTTTGAAGAGTAAATACTATTTTTTGAAATATTAAATTTTATTCTTGAAAATTTGGAATAGTAAGTTAAAGATTTATTTGTATCTAGAAGTTTAAATCAAGAAATTTAAATTTTTAACTGGAAAATGTTTTGGTTTAGACCTTCATGTGCAATTTCAATTCTTCCTTCTTGGAAAGCACAACCTTAGGCAACATTGTAGTATTGGTTGGGGTTTTGAATAAGACGATCTTTTCATTTTTCATTTTTATTATTTTTTTAATATTGAAAAAGTAATAAGAATGAGAGGTGTTAAGCTTCCAGACAAAATTTGTAACTTGCTATCCTCTTGCCTAGCAGGCAAAGATAAGAAAAGCTGTTACTGTACCGAACTTGTGTAAATAGTGGAGGCTCGGCGATCAAACAGATAGCGCGTTATACTTTTTTTTGGGTACATAGAAGAGTGAGTATGAATGTATGATCGTTGTACTTCATTTGCCTCGCGTTTGCAATATTTGTTTAGAAAAGGAGAATATATTTAATAGTAAATGGTGAAGTGTAAATAGCAAAAGCTGATAAACGTGTCCCAAGAAACCCAAATAATAGGATAGGAGGGAATAAGATGGGCCCATATGCATGCAGGTATAATGAATAATGTTCAATCAATCAGTGGCCACGCGAGGTGATCAAATTCAAACCAAACAAAATTGCTAAGAAGCTTCATATCACTAATACGACGACGCATTACCGGAACTAAGGGGTAATGTAAAAATATGTAATGTTGTGTTGTGTCGTTTCGTTTTCACTCTCACGTTCTCAAATTTTGTTTGGGTTCACACAGGAATTAGGATCCATTATGGGGTTCTCTGTAACCACGATAATTTTCGCAGTGATTGGAATTGTGGCGTCCCTTTGTACCAGAATTTGTTTCAACAGAGGACCTTCCGCTAATCTGTATGCTATGCTTGCTTCTTCATTTCTTTCTGGGACTTATGAACTAATTTAATAATTGCTGTTGCTAATCTTACACAGATTACAAATAACAAATTCATAATCTCACATAACTCATAGATCTGGAAAATTTTGTTATTGAAGGAATTGTGATATTGCCAAACATCTTTGTGGATATGCTGCTCTATTTAATTAATAGCTGATTCTGTTATGAATGCCTTGATGAGTTTTACAATGTGATGTGATTGATGTATTTATATTTATATTTTAGTTTGTGTCAAAGTTTTTTTGTATTCTTGAATAATGACTTCCTTGAATTTTGTTGTGTGTCATCCATCTCTTTCCATGATAATGTTTCCTCTCACAAAATTATTGTTCTCTGTATGAACTAATATCTTATTACTTTGTGGCAGATTTCACCTAACTTTGGTTCTTACTGCAACAACATGCTGCTGGATGATGTAAGTACACCTTTGATTTGCAAGTTCTTTTAATTTTCATGGAGTTAGAATAGGGAATTGCTGCACTGTACAAGTTTTGTTCCTGAGCTTGTTGCCCCAGCAAGCTGTTATTCAATTAATTGGAAAAGGAATACACTAAAATCAAAGTTTTCATTTTATTTCCTAAATGAATAACTTCTCTGGCTGAATGTGTCCATAATCAGTTCTGCTGAAGCTGTTTGTGTACCTGTCCTTTTACTCTCCATGACCATGATACTGCCACATGAATTTGGAGTACCTTTTAGTTGAATTATTATGTGTCCTGTGTAACAGTACCAAACAAAAGTAATTGAAGAGGAATAGATGAACTTTTCAAAATCAGCATCTGTTTAGGCAATCATGCCTGGGCATACCCATGCCTTTGGTGCTTTACTTTGGTCCTAAGATGGGACTGTTCACTGCCATATTTCACAAGGAGACCAAAGGGTATATGATGGGAAGCTTTGGCTTGTGCCTGATGCGTAAATTGACTGTAATAAATAATTGTAGTGATGTTAAGTGGAAATGCATCAAAACTTGTGAGTAGTTTCTGAATCAAGAAGTCAAATGCTTGAAAAATTATCATTTCTCTGATATAACTACTTATTTGCTGTCTGACAGTATGTCCAGCATAATTAAGGGAGGAGGGAAAATGGCCTTTTGATGGAATGAACACATGCTTTGCTGGATTACATTATTTTATTTTTATTTTTTTTTTGGAAAAGGGGGAATACCAAAATCTTCTATAGTCTTTATCAATTAAGTTCATTTTATTTCTCCTGGTGATGTAATTTTCATAGTTCTAAACATGCCTGCCTTGAGTTGACAAACTTTGGTTCATTAATTTGTGATTACATTTTCCTTTGGTTCAATAGTAATTCTAACTGGTAAATAGCCATGTCCTGTTTTATTTTCCATTAAGCTTTCTTTCTTTTTTTGCTTACTTTTGTTCTTCATTTGCTATATGACTATATCAGGTGGGCGATTGTATATCTAGCACAGATGAAACCGCTCATAGTACCTATCTTGAGTGAGGGTGAATAACTTTCTGTATAAACAGATGCAACTCTTAAGAATGTGAATCACTAGTTAGACGCTGGAGAGGAGATGATTTCAGATCTCATAAATAATTCAGTATTTTCTCTGGCTGAATCTGTATGTATTCTTGTTGGATAATGACGTTTCAATTGGATCATCTTCCATTGCGGGCATTACCCCATGTTGTTACAATTGTTGTATTCAACCCTTGTTCGTTCCATAAGTATTTTGGTGAAATAAGTTGATACAAGAAAATTATATCTCGGTTTTACTATATTATAAAAAAAAAATTGATGAGAGGATTTTTTTCATGCAATCATGGTCTTATGTATGATCCTGTAGAAAAAATTCTAACTTATTTGTTAAATGAAATGATACTTTAGCATCGAACGAGAGCACTGCTACATAACTGAGATTTATATATTTTTATATTGTGAAGTGCAAAACACGAGGGAGAAGCAAGAAACGCACGGCTTGCATTTCTGCCATAAACAAGACTCAAATTTAACACTGTTCAAACCGAACAAGTCACAACACATCTGATCATTTCCATTATAATAACATAACCTTAGATCCAACATATACTTAAACCAATTTTTACCAGTTAAAAATTAATTGTTGTAACTTCCTTAACTAAATGGAGTACTATATCACTCCTAAACTTCACAAGCTATTGTTTACCCTAATCAATTCAGAGACTTGTTTCCTCAATCAGTTTATGCACAATATTGTGCAGAAATAAAGGGAAAAAATATGTAACAGCTATAGTAACTACTTCTCGAGCCAACCACACGAATGCTGGCTTGCATATGCATAGTTCGGACCAGGAGCAAAACCAAGCGAACCCCCATATCTAGATTGGGGTACACTACGTCCAAGATTGCCGCCACTTGTACTGAATGTACGAGGTTCAGAACCCAAAGAACTTCTCATGACATGGTTTAAATTACTAAGGCAAGGTTCACATCGTCCAATAGCTGGAGTATTCATCATACAAGATGACTCAGTCACTGAAACTACTTGCTTATTATAATTTCTCCAGTGGCCGCAGGAAGGACCGTGACCAGATAGACCGTGACCAACCTCAACGAAAATTTGGGCTTAAGACCTTCACCTGAGGATTTCCCTTTGATTGGATTGAGTTGACCATGGTCATCAGGCATTTCATTTACAGCCTGCCTTTTGGCTGGTGAGACCACACCTACTTGTGTTCTATTATTTTCCTTGACATGTTTTCTCTTCTGCAGTGACTTGCCAGTCCTATGTTCCTGTCCCTCTTGACTCTCTTTGTCAATATTACCATAATGTAAGCTTCTTTTCTGACCTTCACTAGTAGATGCCTGATCTTCTTGATTATCAGCATAATTTCCATCCGTAGTATATATGATTAAAGCTTTTTGTCTCTAATACTTCATGCTGGCTGCATACATGACCATGCTCTTGGGCTATGACCTTGTGTATAGTAGTCCAGTCAGGACGGCTCAAAAGGGAGAGTAGAGGCCGCCTTGCATTCCTTTGCTCTATTTGTCTGTCAACTGATCCAGGTAGATAAAATGAATGCATAAAAAGGGCATCGAACAGGAAAAAGGAAAGCCGTTATGTTACCAACTAACATACATCCATGAAAAGAATAACTTGAATTCACAGTAAAACTGCAATATACATGAGTGGGGATCCACTTAGTCTTGGGGTCAAGACTTGATACAGATAGATTACACCATTGAATCACTCTTCCAAGTATCGAATTTTGTAAATTCAATTGGGATTGAAAGTTTCCTTAAGGTAGATCATGCCCATAAATTTCATATAATTTAAGATTGATAAATTACTTTTAAAATATAAATAAATATCAAATTATTACATTAGATACTTATAAATGCCTAATTGGTCTTAAATTTGATATGCGTGACCATCACAGTATTATGACATGATTCAATGGCTAGATTGGTTAAATTTGCATTTTAAAAAAAGTAATTCATTGGTGCAAATTCATGCTGGTATTGAATAAGAGTTGCTATTGAATAAGCAAATGCGCGCCCATCTTGTGTGAGTGCATGGCTGCATGCACGTAGAAAGAGAGAGAGAGAGAGAGAGACTAACCGTGCCTGATAGAAAATTCTCATCCTCCCATATAAGATCATACGGTGATAGTTTTTTATCAAGCCTGTGACAAGCAAGAAAACAATGGTGAAAAGGCAGAAAAAAATTTATTTTCAATAACAGGAAGTGACAGTTCTAAGGTAGTGTCAGGAGGCTTGTATAGAGTCTATAGAAAATTGAGAAAAAGGCCATGCCTCTCTGTCTCCGGTGGTACTATAAGAATTAGGAGCTTTGGTTTAAACTCAAGAGCCTTATCTACAAACTTGTTAGTCAATGCTGCTTTATGCCCAAAGGGCGGGTTGAGCCCCATGATATGCTCCAGAAGCAAAAAGAATTCTTTAACTAGTTCATTGGTTTTGTGGATATTCATGCACTACATCTCAACCATGCAATTGAAAATTTCTTACCAACCGTGCATCCAATCCCTCCTTTCAAAACTAAAATCATTCTGTTATTGACAAAGAAAAATTCCATAAAAAATAACAAGATATTCAAGAGCAAAATCTAACTATAGTCTAATTTATCTCCTTTCCTACATAAAAGATTCAGCATTTGAAAGAAAAAAAATCAGTCAATTTAGAATCAATCACTGGATGGTGCAACGTCAGAAAGCAGAAATTGAAGTACAACAATTAAATCGATGAGAACTTGTGAAGTATATCTACCTTTGTTGGAAGTAAATCGTAGTTTCTTGGGTTGATTTCATAAAAAATTAAATACTTGTGAGTTATGTTGCCAAGTTATCGGGGAAAAATAGTTATATCTTTTGAGATTTGCGCATATTATACGGATAAGTCTTTGAAAATAGTGTAATTTTACACGTTTCAACCCCTCAGGTTTATCTTGTTTGTGATCATACATGTTTTTAGATTATGATTGATGATTGATCGTGATTTTGAACAATATGAACAACAAAAAGACACCCTTAATAATTAAGATATAATAACATAAAGATTGAAAATAAATAAAATAAAAATAAAACAAATATTTATCGTCAATTAAGTAGAATTTATGATTGAAATAATTTTAAAGTAATTATTATTGAAGTCAATAATCTTAATATATATATAACTATTTGTAATTAGATAATATTATAAAAATAGTTTCACACATGTATATTCTCTTTTTTCATTTGAGGTAAGATCTATCTAGCGAAAAATTTGAATTCGATTATCATGCAAAATTCTTTTAGACCATTAACAATCACAAATTGTAAATAAAATTAGTCTTTGATTTAATGGATTAAGATATAATATATGTGATCATTAAACTAGAACAAAAAAAATTCTCTTATCTCATAATTAAAATAGCGTCTTTAGATATAATTCAATACAAAATATGACAAATTTTAAAGTGAACTACCTATGCATCACAGTTAATGACCTTAGATTCATCTAAGATGCACAATTATATCATAGATTCTCTCCATCAAAGCATCCACTCTATTTTGCATCCCAGCCACCGGCTCACATTGTTGGTTGATTGGTTTTTTCAAATCTCCATTCAGTTGAAAAACCCACATCAAATTTGATCGATGGTGGCGTCTCAACAACTCTAGAATCTGTCCCAAGCAATGAACAAGATCTGTATGGATTGTTCCAAAAAAACCCGCAATGGATGTCGATATCGTACGACATGTTCTTATGCTATGTCATGTTCATATGCTTAGAGGGCTCGAATAAGCACCATGACCTCGACATGGACATCTTGTTCGTGCGATCAGAGAAATAAGTAATTTATCTTTAATGGATAAATATACAGTAATGTATGTTTTACTTTTCTCTTTCAGCGTCAAAGAAATAAGTAAAGCAGTTGAGAACTACGTTTTGTATGAACAGATCCTGTCCACTCATTTTGATCAACAATGTATATTTCTTCAATTGACACTCTCTAGATTTTTTCAACGTGGGAGGACCCGTGGCCAAATTTTTCCTAAGAAAATACATAACCATTAAACTCTAAGATATATATCTATACACACATATACGTAAGATAACATAATATAATGTATATTTAGTAGGTTCTTTTGTTAATCTGTTTTCAATTTTTGTTATTTGTGAAAATAGATTAGAATTTTTAACCCAATTTATTGAAATGAATTTATATATTTCATCCTTTTCTTAACCAGTAATTATTATCATTTACTGTTTACCATAATTTTCATCATAATTTTTGTTGCATCACTCTTATTAACGCTATCATCATTATTATCATCGTCACTACAATCATTATTATTAACATTGTTATAGTCGACATTAATATCATCACACTAATATCATTATCATCACTACCACCATTACCTATTTAACTTGTATTACATAAGGACTATCTGATATACTAAGAAATCATGTTAAATTAAAACTTATATTACTCTTATAACTTTTATATCCATCTTATCCTAAAATATTTCTAATACAATTCAAACACAAAAATCATGAAAGACTATTTATATGATAATTACCAATAAATCCCAAAAGAAAAAGAAAAACATATTCACAGGTGTTCTTTGACAGATTGATTGGGATAAGTCAAAACATTGGTATATTAAAAACCTAACCTATAACCAAAAAAAAAATCAACAAATCCACCTCGTTTAACGAATCTATCGACATAAAAAATATGTCAAGGCTTTGAGACATTCACACAGCATTTAATCTTTTTCCCATGCTTTTATCATCCTAAACCTTATAATTCCGTGTAAGAAAGAATGAGAACTAATTATAAATTTTCTGTTTATCTGACACGGTAAATGGTCACCATTGTTGGCCATCATAACGTAACGAATGACAAAATACAAATACAGTAGTGGAACCTACTTAAAGGCAATATAAGGGAGTAGTGTGAATTGATCACATTCATTTCTTTCTTCCCCTCTAAGCTTTATTCATTCTGATCCCTCTGAATAAGCATTTCTCTCCAAAGAACAAAGATATTTTTGTACAGACTATTCACATATACTATTCTAAAGGTATGTTTACATCCCTAAGCTTTGCAAGTTCATTACTCGTTATATTCTCCCTTTAACAAAAACATTTAACACTCATCTCGTGCCAACTAGATGACTCATAACAGCTCATCTCCCGCAGAAACGCTGTCAGACTCGGGTTGTGAAGAAGTGGCTGTGGTGTCAGAGGTGGCATCGTCAACACTCAAGTTGGAGAATTCGCCACCAATGTAGGAACTTTCATCTTCACCACATACTGAAGGTGCCAGGGATGCTTCAGGCGTGGTGATAGTAGCAGTGCTGGCAGGTGAAGGAAATGAATCCATGTCTTCAGTCTGTTGTTGCAGGCTCCAATACATTATACTGGCTGCAAGAGTGAGAATCATCTTCTGATTAACCTGCCATGATATCAACAAAGAATCAGTCACATCATAAACAAACTCAATCCAGAATGTGTCAACTTAATTTTTTGGTATCATTGCCATATTACATGATGGCCTTGTTTGAATAAAGTTCTGCATAAGCACTTGTAGAAGAAGAAAATAAGATAAAATGAATTAAATTTCATCCATAAGTTTAAATCAATTTATGCACTTAGCTTTTGGAGAACTTAAATAAAAGAACTTTTTATAAAAGCTGAAGTGTAAAGTTCGATTTTAAATTACGGGAGAAATTTAAATTATTTTACCTTGCTTGTTTATCTTATAAGTACTTATGAAGTTTATTCAAAGAAGACTAATGTATAAAGTTTTGTAACAAATATGAATGAAACTCTCAGGTGCAAGAGGCAACATACCTCCATAATATCCTCAGGCAACAAAAATATGGAACAACCGAGCTTCCGTGCAACGCTAATTATATAAGTGGCATTCAACCTCTTCTCATCATCTACAATTACAACAAAATTAAGCCAATTTAGGAGGGATGAAAAAAAGTAGCAAGTTATTACATGTTATACAAAGGATCTGTTTAATATCCTTATAAAGAATCATACCGCTTTCACCCTTGGTGACAAGGTTCCAATTGACAATCCTAGGCTCAACAGCACTCAGAAGCTCAAGGAAAAAGAGTCCACTTGACAAGCTCTTATCCTGTGCAAAAAAATTGATACAAAAATTTGTCACGGATAAATCATTATTTTATAGTTTACAGTTGTTGGGAATTGTTAACAGCAAATAAAACAGAATTTCTTTTGGAAAAAACCTTGAAGCTCTCTATGTGAGAAGTTCTGCCAATGCTCTTCACTTTTCTGTTCACCCATTTCAGGATATCAGCATCAGTGATCTCCTTTCCTTGGGAATGAGATCTCAAATTTTTCAACAGTTGAAGCATTGTGAACCGCATGAGCTGCCACAATAAAGCTGGAAAAAAATATTTTAGATAAAATTGAAAGCCAAAACAAATAGGTGGGAAAGCGGTCATAAAAAATTTATTAAAAAAAGCAAATTATATCCATAACATTTGTGTGGAAGCTATAGTGAGATGAAGAGATTACCAAGAATGAGCTTCTTATTTCCTTGCACGATGTCATTACCAGCTACATTGACTAGTGAGAATCTCAGTTGTTTACCAATTTTTATGACCTGATTGCAGTTCTCTACTTTTCTGAATGGCATTCTAATTGGAGGTCTTGTTGCATGTTTCCAGTTAACTGATCCTGGAAATATCTTGTCTAACACTTCTAAAAGTACCCATCTACATGCATAAAGTAAAAGGAATCAAACACATAAGAACTTAGTGAATTAATAAATTAAATTTTGGTATCACATTCATTTAATTTTTCCCAATCAGTGGATAAACATGTGCCATGTGGATCATTTGGTCATTATGTTTTGAGATCCAGAAAATTAAAAATTTACACTTCTACAGATATACAAGGCTTTAGATTTTGCCAAAAATAATAAATGCAGTTTAAGAAAAGGAACACATACCCATTTCTGACATCCTCAAACAGATTATTTACATGTGTAGAAATTCCAAGACTATTGATCCACAGTCGGAAGCATCTCTCTTCTCTAGATGTTTGCACATCATCCGTCATCATCTCAGCATAGGACATCTTTTTAGTATCTGTAGATAGACCACTCCTGCATTGTGTAGGGCACTAATTAAATAACTACAGCACTTAAACAGATTCAGAAATTAACATGCATATGAATATTTATTTAAATTATCAAATAGTCTGCATAAAATTAACTATGCAATTCATTTCATACCTATGATGAAACAATTGTGCAACAAATGCAAGATTTAAATTTGAAGTACCCTCTGCAACATCGCTTGGGGTCAAGTATCTTTTGCAGCCCATTCTCTCTGCGTGATCAAGAACCAGATTTTCCCTTTCATTGGCATCCTTGGTATCCAAGGTGGCCGGACTGCAATGTTCAGGAGCAAGGACATTAAGCAGATAAGCATAGGCCTCTCCGTCCTGTAAATAAATGGGTGTGAACACATTAGGATAATGGTTTGTTAATAGCTTGATGCAATTTCAAATTGTAGAGGAAAAACTCTCATGAGTTATGACACTAATGGCTTAGAAGTTGGGAGTTGAAGAAATTGCAATTCTGCAGGAACAAACATACGAAAAGTTGGAATTGGATTTTTTCCCGAGTGAACAACCTCTTAAAACATATTAAGCAATATGACATGGTCATGGTCACATTTCCACTCAAGGTCATGCATTACACACTTAGATACTCCCCATTCCATAAAGTGGGATAAACGGGATTGTTATTCAAGTATATATGTACTAAAAGCATCTAGCGGTCAAAGTGTGGTGTGCATGTGCTCGTGTGTATATGTATGGACATGAATATATTTATGGTCATGTTGCCCATTTACCCCATAAGAATTATATATGTGACAGTTACCTTTTAAGAATACACCAACAATTTGTTACAAAAAATATATGTATTATAAAAGGTACAAACAACCATTATTTGTTGAGCAGAGAAGCCTTAGCAGGTTCAGTTCAAGGTTAATAAGTAAAAAATCCAAAATTTGCAATGCAGATTTTTTAAGGGGAGGAGAACAGTTGTAATTAATATTTTCAAGACCACATTTTAACATCCATACTTTTAATAGTATGAGATTATGAAGGACAAGTAGGTCTGGGAGACACCCAAGTTCCAACAGGGAACTGAATTTTTGGTAAAAGCCCTTTGAACATCAACAATCCACTAAAAGTACCCAGATTGTTTTGAATATAGGGGCCCAATGATACTCATTTATGCAATGTTTGTACCTCATATAATAGATATATTTTTTACTTATCAATACTCATTGTACAAATTTATACCTATCAATACTCATATACCTTAACATCAGAAGAAAAATTTCTGACAGTTTTCTCGTAACCTGCTCTCTGGAGATGAAAATTCATCCATTTTAGTAGAACCTTTTCAGGAGACAAATTAAGAAGCTCTTCGATCTCCTAAGACAACAATGAAATGCAAAATACATCAGTTATCCTGAAACACAATGTGCAAAGAATGAAACATCAAAATTTGATTTAATTGGAAATAAAAATTAAAGAAGAAAAAAAAATGCATATCTTGTTACCTCGTTGTCATCAACCAATTCCACAAGCTGAGGTGTCTTCTTAAGGTTGAGATCAGCCAGCAGCTGAATCTGAAATTACCAAGAGATTAAGAGGAAAAGAGAACAATGACTAAGTAATCATTTCTGAAGTCAAAAGATATATTAGGCCATTAAGAAAAATGATGTAAACATATGAGCAAAATCAACCATTAAACTAACAATAAACGAATGATATGTGCAGTTCAAATATTTACCTTTATGATTTGGGAAATCAACCCTAGAACAAGATGAGGCTGCAACATAAACACCCAAACAATAATGTCACAAAGAATAAAAATTAAGAACCTAAGTAAATGTCTATAGAGACTAAAACTCACTCTTCCTTCAACTAAGTCCTGTGCGCCAATGTTAACCACTGTGCAGCCAATAGCCTTGGCGGAATTGAGGCACAGAGTATGGTTCTCGTTTACCTCCCAAAGACTAGGATTCCGTTTGCAATTGATGGCTCGCTCATCTATAGTCCCAGGCACAGCAACATTGATAAGTTTACTGCATTAAACACGACATATATCAAAGCCAATATACATTAAAGGCTCATACAGACATAAGTAAAATGCAACAATCAGCAGACCCTGCTTATATACCACAGAAGAACGCCATCTTTTGCAAGATCAAATATATCATTTGTAGCTGGGTCCAAAGGAAGATATTCCTTCAAAAATGGATCATCACCAAGGTAGCTGTTTATGTGGGCAACATAGCAGGCCTTTTCTGATTCACTGATCGTGTGAAGAAGGGTGGTCACGGTTTCCTTGAGGAACGACGAGGAGTGCCTCCTACCACCTTGTTTTGTAGTAGCTTGGCTTTGCAAATTCAAATATGCCTGCATGAAAAATGTAATAAATTGGAAGGCTACATAACATTATATTTAATGTTTGTTATATGGCGCATAAACTGTTTCATTAATACAACTAACTTCACAAAATATCCCATTATTATAAGTTCACAACATGGAAAAAAGTTACCGAATGTAGTAAAATTAGAAAAAGAAAGAGTCAAAAACACCAAATTACTAACCTTTAAGAAAGCTTCAAAATCAATGTCATTGGTAAAATCAGTGCCTGATTCACCCAAGATCCCCCTAATCTCATCCTCACCGTACATGTCTCTGAATGCATTTAGCTTCACCATTAAAGGCGGCAAATCTCCAAATGTAACTTTACCTTTCTGATTCTTTAAAGAGACAAACTACAACAACAGAAAGAAGGGTCATATAAGGTAAAAAAAAAAAAAAAACACAGAGCATGAAAGACAACAAATTTAAAAGAGTAATGAAATTGGACTAAAATGTCGATTACAAGGAAGCAATAAAATGAACCTACTTTGGATTTCAGGCTGCGAAGCTCAACCTGCGTGAACTGGCTTTGAAGCCATTGATCGGAGACAATAACACCCTCAAATTTTGACATCTTGGAGAATCACTAACCAAAGCTACAAATTGTATTGTATCCCCCAAACTACAAAAATTCCCCAGAAAAGCTTAAGAATATTTGTAACACAAAACAATGCGTTATGCGTACTACTCAACAACCTATGGCCAGATACAATTCAACACGGTCTAATTCAAATATAAGGCCAAATCTACCACAAATCCCAAAGAAGAAGTGGTTTAGCTCCCGGAGTCACCAACCTGTCCAACGTTATCCTGACAGACAACACAAACAAAAGATAAGCTTAAAAAGGAAAAAATAAAATAAAAAAACAGAACAACGATATAATACACAAAAGATTAAAATAAAATAAGAGAGTTCGTTGGATTAGTTATTGAAAAAAAACCCCATCATAAAAAAAATGACCAGAAACTCAATTCCATCAAACACAGAAAAAGGGTATGACGCATTTCACATCTATCCAATGGTTTTTCAACGAAAGTATAGCAAGTCTCATGGGTATTGAGTTATTTACCCCTCCCCCCGCAGAGCAAAATCCAGTTGGGAAGATTGAGATCGAGGAAGAAGGGAAGAAAGAGAAGAACTTGAGTGAGAACCACGCAGAAGCAGATACAACATTGTAGTAATTGTATGCATTTGTTGAAGTTAATGAGTGAATGAAAATAATAATGAGAACATACCCACACATAAAAATGAGGGTATGGGTTGTTTGAATGCTCAACTACCCCTTCATTATTATTTCACTAACACCACAATTGAATTGAATGAAGAGAAGAGATGCGCAAGGAAGAGAAGAAAGGATCGATTTTTCTTAGTGGGTAGGCAAAGTGACAGAGAAGAGAACCGACCGTGTGACTCCCAAGTCCTATGCTATGACTGTCTTGTTTTTATTTTTATTTTTTTTTTTGTTGTTGGTTTGGTTTCAGATTGCGCGCGTGGGTTAACCGCGAGAGTATGTTGAACTCGCTCTACGCTTCGCACACGTCGTTCTCTGGGTGTATAGTTTTTTTGGTGTTTTGTGGAACCGACTTTGTGATCTCAGCAAAAAAACAAGGGTCGTTATGGCGGGCATGTTCATCGTCACAGCTTGGATTCGGTTTGGGACAAAGTCAACAATGCATTACGCAACATTATATTATTACATTTTTTTTTTGTCACGGTTCTTGCTATATTTATATTCCATCAGATCTCGTGTCTAATTTTTTATTCAAGCAAATTACTACCTTTTCAATTTATAGCATGGTCAATTTTATCGTAATTCTGTCATATTTTTATAAAAAAAATTAAAGAGAAAATAGTGGATGCACTGTTGTCCTAAAAAAATTGAATGCAATAACTTTTTTAATAATTATTTTAAAAATTAAATTAACAATAATTCTAATTGACTGATAGGTACCAAATTTTTACTTATAATACATAAAAATTAAACCTTAAGAATATTAAATCCCATTGTTTTTCTTATCATAAATCTTTTGTTAACTTTGCTGAAACAATAAAAAGGTGAATGATGTTTGTTTTAAAGTTAGATATAATTTCTACAAAAAAGTTAGATATAATTGATTTTAAATTATTAAATAGTTTAAATATAGTTTTTAATTAATATCTTATACATTTTATTGTATTAAAATAAAACACATGTTATAATTATAAGACTTGATTTTGATCACTATTATCCAAACATATGTAACTTATTTCTAAGACTCGACTATTTATCTATTTATCATATATAAATTTAGAGTTGCAAAATACAATATGCTTACGTGTTTATATATATATATATATATATATATATATATATATATATATTTTTTTTTTTTTTTTTACATCACATGTTTTGCTACGTGTCATTCTTTTCTACAATTCTTCCAATAACTCTCATTTAACATCAAAGTTTTCTATAATATAATTGGTGCCATTACTCTCTATGTTCATTGAAATTGTCACTAAAAAACCAAATGCACTCTGGGTCGAGCTGCTTAAATGGAGTGGCACTCATTTTTGCAATTTGTATGTTATTGTCATTACAATTAATGACATGAATTAAAACTTTTGTAGCTCTCTTCTCCGCAATTAATGTATTATTGTCATTATTACATCCTATGAATTAAACTCAATATTTGGATAAAGAACAATAATAAATTACAGTCCCCAAACTCATTCTTTCCTGCATGAATTTCGTCCACTAGCTTCATTCCTTTATTTTGAGTTTCAGAGAAAACAACAGAATAATGGAGAAGAAAAGGAAGATAAGAAGAACAACGAGAAAGGATATGACTGTTGACACCACCAACATGCCGTGATATTTGTCACCGTTGGAATTGCAGTATTCTGGAAGCTCCTCGTGATGGTACAGCACTACTCATTATCATGTATTCGATAAAGTGAACAAGTGACTAATGAATGTAACGGGTTGAAGTTTGATGAATCAAGATCCCAATAGCTGTTGGAGCGTAAGATAAAGAATGCTCCTGCTGATCAAGACAAGTAATATGATCCCCATCAGCAATATTTCTCTCAAGTTCGAAGACAAGTGTCACAGGAATGCATTGTAGAAGAACAAGGATGGATATGCTACTGAATTACATACGGCATGTGCAAGGTAGTGTTTTAAGCACAAACAATTTAACACTGTTTAAAATCTCAACGTTTTCACGAGTTGTCAACATTGTGAGGGAAATAACAGATTGTTGAGAAAAATATTATAAATCCTTTATACAGGTTGCCTCATACTTTTGGATTGGAGCATAGGTCTTAAATCAACAAAGCATCAAATTTCAAAGAAATAAAACAATGTACTTCGGCAAATACCACCTTTATGGCAACTTGGTCTCCTCTCCCTCCTGCCAACCCTCTCTCTCCTATCTGCAAGCTGCAGCATGAACACTTATTAGTTATAGTATTAAAGCATCCATGAACACTTAATAGGGTTGTTTTTGTGGGGTTTTAGTATAATGCAAACAGTATATCGTGATAAGAATACATCATCTTCCTTTGTGCAATTTGTCAAAAACAAGCTCATGAGTAGTTTATGAAAAGGTCAAACTTGAAAACATTAAGCCTGTCGGCACTTGGTAAACTGCCAAATGTTTTCTTTATCCTTTACCACTGAACACTGCCAAATGTTGGAATATCTCCACAGCAGATTGCTGCACATCCCTAACAGTATATTTTTATGGAACTTCTTGCAGGAAGACAAGGTTCATTTGGGCACACCTTAGCCCAATGTCTCAATTAGAAGCTCATGAAAGGAGCAAACTTGAGAATTAAGCAAGCTCAACACCTGGTTAAGGAGAGTATGGCACAGTCTAGTCAATCTGCCTTGCCTCTATAGATTTTTCCATTACAATTAAGAACCTCTTAGTCTTCAATTGCTTTCTGGTGTTTCATTTTAACACTTAAGATTCTTCCAAGTTTTAAGACAGCATCTGATGTCCCTCACATAAAGGTGCTGTTCATTTTAATCAACGTGTTTTGGCCAAAAGTTTACCAGTAGACTTGTGGTGTATTAGTGCTTGATGTTGTAGATGTTGCAAAGGTGTTTAATGTACAAGAATACAAAATCTCATTACTCTTTTCCCTCCATGTCTACAAAATATCCAGACGTCTATTATTCCTTTCCTCTGAAACTTGAAATATGTTTAATAAAATATTTGATTCTTGGTTCTGAGAAGAAACTCAATAAATTAGACACCATAGTAATAGTAATAAATAATATTTAAAAAATATAGATAGTAATGCATCCTTCACAACATTTCCGAATCAGTATGAGATGAGTAGAAGTACTGTGAGTTTTTCTAAGACACTCAAACGCAATTGATGATCTAGCTTCATTAAACAAAGACAACAAGCTATACGTGGGATGAAGACATCCGAAGTAAATATGTTCTTAACCATGTCATAATGGCAGGTTTAGATTTCAAGTTTCAAACAAGAGTTTAAGAGAATTCCATCATAGTATCAAACATTAAAGGCCCCAAAAGAACAAAAAAGAATCAATAGCAAGGCAACAAGTAACTTGGGAGTCACATTAGAGAGATTTAGCAGTTTCTGCTCTAGCTGGGGTCAAGTGATTAGCAGAGATAAGATAAAGTTCTTTTTTTCTCCAAGTATGTTAACTGAAGAATTAGAGATCAGATTAGCACTAAATTTAGTTTTGGCAGGATGGATAACTTAGGGAAAATATTTGGGAGTTCTTATACATCAATGACAGAGTGGCTAGAGACTCCTTCAAAGGGATTCTGGACAAAGCTACATCAAAGCTTAGAATATGTGGAAATCCAAAGTTCTCATTGGCAGGTAGATTGGTTTTAATAAAATCTGTGCTGTCAGATCTTCCAAGTTCCAACCTATGCTATGCAGTCCAACCGTCCATCAAACTTTTCTTTTGTCAAAACACTTATCTGCCTTCTAACAATTAATTCTTCATGTTAGATCACTGAGAATTTTTATGGAGATCTTTAATAAGCCTTTTGTGCTAATGGTTTTGTTAATGTAAAACTAGAAAATCAATCAGTTAAGGTGAGTACATAGATAATGTACTTGGCTGAAATACAACACTAGAAGCAAGTATAGAAAACTAAATAGACTATATTAGAAAATGAAGATGCGAAATGAAGTACTTGAACAAAATTAGACAATTCCATAATGTTAAGACTCAAATATTTTAGCAATTACCGGTACATATAAACAGTTTTAAAAAGTATACAACAACCGCTAGTAATATATCACCGATACCGACAATTATATGTATTAAATAAAACAAAATTGCAAGATCGAAGGCAAACAAATTATACCAAATGAAAAATATGACATTCATATTACAAAAATTTGAATCAGATCTCCCCTGCAATGCAATGTGATAAGCTTTTTGCCCTTAAGTTTTTGTTTTCGAAGAAGGCAGAAATGGAATTGAACAGGAAAGTGAGCAACAAGACATTCTCCAGCCATGCCAGATATCCACGAATTCATTCTGCTACAATTTTCATGAGTTCTCATCCTTGTCTTCTTTTTCACCTTTTTATTAAGTTGACCTCCAACCATTCTTACAAGCCATTGAGGCTTTCCTATTAATAACACACAACATCCCATGCCCACTCCAAATACCATTCCACATCCATATCCTATAGCCACTGGTTTCCAACCAAATCCAAATTTCTCTTCTCTCCACAAGGTCAGTGAAGATGGAGAATGTTGTTCACGGTCATTGTTGCATTTCATTGACAATTTGACTCCACATAACCCCAAATTTCCCTCATAAGAATCATTCAAAAAAGTATTGAACTGTTTTCCTTGAGGTATTTCTCCCACAAGATGGTTATGGGAAAGATTGAGTACTTCAAGAAAGTTCAAATCGGTTAATTCTGTAGGAATCCTACCAGTGAGAATATTTGAGGAGAGATCCAATGATTCCAAGTTTGTCAAATTTCCCATGGATTGGGGAATAGGACCGCTTAGTCTGTCATGGGAAAGGTTGAGCCCTCTGAGTGCATGAAGCTCTCCAATAACATTCGGAATTTCTCCTTCAAATTTGTTTCTGATAAATCAATGCTTACAAAGTTTGTTGGAATTTTGTTGAGTGTCATACTAAGGGCTTTCATTGTTACAGTCACAGAATCAGTGTATGTTCCATTCATTATAGATGTTTCCATGCATTCCTGCAAACTGTTACCCACTTTATCTTGGACGACATTCTTCATGGCTTCAAAATTTTGTATGTAGGATTTTGGTATTGGGCCAATGAAGTTGTTGGATGAGATATCAAAAATAACTAAACTTCGAAATGGATGCTTGGTCTTTAAACTGGGAATGGGACCGTGCAACTTATTGGCTTGCAAAACCAATACTTCCAAATATGGTAGAGTTTGAAGCCAAGGGGGAAATGTATCCTCAATTTGATTGTTGACAAGATTTAAAAATCCACTTCTGTGCAATTGGACAAAGATTTTGGCAAAAGACCTTCAAAATTGGTTGCCATTGAGATTCAAAGTACCGAGCAAACTTTTCTTCGAAAAGGTACTAGGTAAAGTGCCATAAAATTTGTTCATCTGTAAATCTAATACTTGAAGGGATGATAAATTTGAAAGGCATTGGGGAATGATGCCTGTCAATTTGTTGTGGGACAAACTGAGACTCTGAGGTAAACTTGCATTGCAAATTGACGAAGAGATGCCACCAGTGTTTGAGTTGAAACTAATATCAAGGTCATAGAGTTGGTAGTTCCTTGAGAATTGGTCCATTGGTGTTGTCAACAGGTTTTGAGAGAGGTCCAAATAATATAATGAAATCATTTCATGTAACCAATTGGGCAATCTTCCACTAAGTTTGTTATTGGACATATCAAGAAATCCCCAAATTGGAACTTTTACCGATAATTTTGGAAATTCAGATAAACCCATAAAAGATAGGTCCAAACTAGTTAAGCGGGAGAAACTGTAATTGACATTGGATTTGAAATTTAGTGATGATTGATCATTGTGCAAAAGGGAAAGATTTTCCAAATTATGAAGCTTGGAGAAGAGTGGAAAGTGGACAGATCTACTGAAGTTGTTTGATGATAGACACAAGTGAGTAAGGTTTACAAGGCTGAACATGGATTTTGGAATATTACCCTGGAGCTTGTTGTTACGCAAATTTAGAGACTCCAAGGAATATGATGAGATTTCGAAAAGTGAGATTTGGTAAGGGATTTCACCTTTAAAGTGAGGACAGGACAAGTTGAGGTGTGTAAGGTTCACAAACTCACCAAAGAGAGATGAGAATTGAGAGTTGGAGAAGTCATTGAAAGCAAGGTTGAGTGATTGGATGGATTTCACCATAAACCCACTGCACGTGAGGTCAAGGCCAGTCACGTGACCGGAGATGAGGTGGCAGGTGACCCCAAGTCATGACTCATGAGCAACAATCTGTTCCATTTTCCCATGTTGCAGTCTTCTGATCAACATGATTACAAGCATAATTATAATAAGTAGTAGTAGTATTTTATAAAAGTGAAGGAGGTCTTAAAGTGAAGCAAGGCATAACTGTCATGGGGATGGCATAAGGAATTGGAGGATGAAAAATTAAAGAGCAACAAATGCCAACACAAAAACTGTTGGAGTTTTTGTTTAAACTCCATTGGTTATGAATAAGGGCGGTTAACAATTCAAAATAATAATTACTCCTAACCGCTCTTGGGAAAGGTTAGAAAAATAACTACTCCTAACCACTCCGATAACCAACGGTTACGATGGTTCATCGCCAAGAGTCGCGATGGTTTACTGACAACTCTTCACCAGGGTTGTTTGTTGTCTATAAATAGACACAGACAGTAAGAAAATAGGAAGGAATAAAGAAAGTAGAAAACTGATAGAGTTTTGATAGTTAATCTTTTCTGATAGTCTCGCTTAGACACTAGTGCATTTCATATCACATAACTCTGTGGTTCCTCAAGCATTGTCTTTGTTCATTTGGGCTGTTGATTTGAAGTGTCATCAATCTTCAGACGTTGATCCGTTCTATCCTGGGAGACAATGTTCATCTACCTTTGGCATCAATTGGAGGGAACAAATTGTCTTAAGGAGACAACATTGTTGGGCTCGGATCCTTTCATCTCTTTGCATCTGTTTCTAATTCATACTTATCACACAGGTTCTGTTTAAATTGGTTTTTTGTACAGTTGTAGTAGATTATATTGTTCCGCTTGATTACTCAGATTCTGACCCTTGTGCAATTGGATATATTCCAATTCTAAATTAACTAATAGTTCCAACAATCTTAAGACAATTTGTTTTGAATCTGGGTTCAGTATATTCTATCTTTGTGAATTATATACTGTTGTCTACTCTCTGTACTTTGAACGATTAATCTGTGTGATTAATCAATGTTTCTGTTTGATCTGTGTGATTAATCAGTATTTCTGTTTGATCTGTGTGATTAATCAGTGTTTCTGTTTGTGATATATGTGATATGAAATCTGTATCATCTAGAGATAATAAGAAATATTTTATTACTTTTATTGATAATTGCAATAGATACTGTTATGTTTATTTACTTAATAGTAAGGATGAAGCACTTGGGCTTTTAGACAATATAAAAATGAAGTTGAAAATCAACTTAACAAGAAAATTAAGGCTATAAGGAGCGATCGTAGGGGAGAATATGATGGCCCCTTCGAGGAATTCTGTATAGAATCTGGGGTTATATATTAGACGACTGCTCCTTATGCACCGCAATCAAATGGGATTGTAGAAAGGAAAAATCGGACATTAAAAGAAATGATGAACACTATGTTAATCATGTCCGGTTTACCACAGAACTTGTGGGGGGAAGCCATTTTGACGGCAAACTATATTATTAATAGAGTTCCTCACAAGAAGGCAAAGAGCATACCATACGAAGTATGGAAAGGAAAGCAACCATCCTTGAAATACTTGAAAGTGTGGGGGTGCTTGGCTAAGAATATCATGTATAACGGAAAGTCTAGACATATACGTCGTAGACATGATACCGTTAGACAACTACTCTCGAATGGAATCATCTCAATAGACTATGTGAGGTCTAAAGAGAGCATAGCGGATCCATTAACTAAAGGGATTCCTAGAGAGTTAGTTGAAAATTTGTCGAAAGGAATGGGTCTAAGGCCTATCAATTGTTGATCATCGCGGTAACTCTACCTTGATGAGTGGAGATCCCAAGAACTAGGTTCAAAGAGACAACTAAGTCATGATCGACTGTTAAACACTGTGGAGTTTTTAAACTCATACTCATTCCTATGACAATACAGTGTATATGAGGGTAAGCATAATGGCTTTTAATGGTTTCTTAATATGATGTGTTCGGATGATGTATGTGGAGGTATATCACAAGAAATCACCTATGTGAGTGTGAAGTGAGGGCCGCTTCAATGAGAACTTAAAAAAGGTCGATTCTCTACAACACTTGCAGAACCAGGAAGGTGTCCACGGCCAAAATGGACACAACAATGAGGACGAGCAATGCTAGAGAAACAATTGTGTGTCTCCTATTGTCTCGGTATACATCATAAAGGTCGACGGTTCAAGGCATCACGACCACCGATTGACCTAGTATACCCGATAGGTTTACACTAGAGAAGGTTCAAAG
>PYAF01006068.1:2123469-2178628 GCA_007407185.1 Glycine tomentella | reverse complement strand
GGTTAACAATTCAAAATAATAACTACTCCTAACCGCTCTTGGGAAAGGTTAGAAAAATAACTACTTCCAACCACTCCGATAACCAACGGTTACGATGGTTCATCACCAAGAGTCGCGATGATTTACTGACAACTCTTCACCAGGGTTGTTTGTTGTATATAAATAAACACAGAGACAGTCAGAAAATAGGAAGGAATAAAGAAAGTAGAAAACTGATAGAGTTTTGATAGTTAATCTTTTCTGATAGTCTCGCTTAGATACTAGTGCATTTCATATCACATAACTCTGTGGTTCCTCAAGCATTGTCTTTGTTCATTTGGGTTGTTGATTTGAAGTGCCATCAATCTTCAGACGTTGATCCGTTCTATCCTGGGAGACAATGTTCATCAACCTTTGGCATCAATTGGAGGGAACAAATTGTCTTAAGGAGACAACATTGTTGGGCTCGGATCCTTTCATCTCTTTGCATCTGTTTCTGATTCATACTTATCACACAGGTTCTGTTTAAATTGGTTTTTTGTACAGTTGTAGTAGATTATATTGTTCCACTTGATTACTCAGATTCTGATCCTTGTGCAATTGGATATATTCCAATTCTAAATTAACTAATAATTCCAACAGAAACAACCACCCCATCCATCACATTGACTCCATTCTAACTTGCTTCAAAGGAAAATTTATTTGAAAGGGTAAGCAACCAAAGATGAATATTTATAGCCAAATTAAAAACACTAGATGCAAGAGCCCATCCCTCACGCAAACAAACATTATTCATTTTTCTAATACTTTCACTGCGCTAATATTTTCCATTTTCTACTCTATAATGTGCCATTAATTCCCAATACTGCCACCAAGTTGCATTGACTTGGAGGTTATTGTCTGCAAAGATGAGATATAGGTATTTGAATGGTTTGGTTTTTCATCTATTTTAGAGTTTCTTTTTCTTTATTATATATCATATAAACATCCATTTTCTACCCTATCTATAACGCTATATATATTAAGATTGTTTCTAACAGCATTAGTAGAATTGACTTGGAAGTCAATGGGATTTAGGTTTGAGTACAAAAAAGCACCCCAAGAGTTGCAGAGAATTCGTCAATAGGAACAAGCTAGGAAAATTCCTAGTCTGGCCCAGTATGCAATATCAATAATGCAATGACAGCATTTCATTGAAAAGTAAACTCGTTTAAGTGCATAACTCTAGTTTGTCTAACTTGTAAGTTTCTGTCTTAGAACACTAACAAGTAAAAAGGATCGAATTAGATTCCTTATTCTCAATGTCTTTTTCTGATAGTTCCCTACCCGTCAATAATTTCCTTCTTATTAAGAAAAAGGCTTAAACTTATTTTATTTATTTATCTTTTTAGCTTGACATGGTCGGTCTGTTCTCACGTATCTCCTTTTACACAAAGTCGAATAGTTTGTTTGTAACAAAAGGTTTGTGGGTTGGTATTTTTTAATTTTGCACTTTTATTATTTTATTTAAAATGCTCCCTCAATAATCAAAGTACATCCAAAATTATTATCATTAACATTTAAAACTTTTATATTTATAATACTCGAAAAGAAACTGCATCCGAAATGGTTATTATTTAGCCTTTCATATTTTATTTTATTTTCCTGCAGGAAAAATTTAAGAGGAATAGAGTCCCAATCCAAGATAATAAAAAAAAAGTCTTCAAACTAAACATGCAACATATCCTATGCGAAATTTTATCTTATTTCACTCAACCAACTCCTTGGCGATCACAAAGTTTTCCTTTATTTATTTTAATTAGTTTAAATGTTTATTTTAATTTTAAATTTTAAAAAATTTCATGATCATCAACACACATTGCAGCATGCAAATTGGTTATTACGAAGTCCTAATTAATTAGAAAATACTTAAATTCTAAATAAAATAATAAATCAAAATTAAAAGGATTATAAAATTAATTAATTTTGATTAAACTTATTTATCCAATTTATGTGTATAATTCACTAAGAAAAAACTGATTAATTTTTCATTGAGATTTATAATTTATTTAGTCACTTGAAAAAGAAAAAGAAAAGTTGATCAAAAAGAGTATAAAATGTTTATTACTTCCAATAAAAGTAAGATGTGCGAAAATTAGTTTGGTAAAAAAAATTGAACTAAATTGGTTTTAAATTGTGTTAACTAATTTAATTTTATATTCAAATAATCAAATTAATTTGAAAATCGTTTAAGAAAAATATTCAAGTAAAAATCAGTTTAATTAACCAAATTAATTTCGTAGAAACAATTTGTGTAATCAAATTGGCTTTATAAGATAATGTACTCTTTTTTTTTCTTAAGCTAATTGAAGAAAAAACCAATTCGATTTAAGTTCAATTACAATAAGATTCAATCCGAACGAATTAACTTTCACACCCCTAAATAATATATATATATATATTGAAACCTCACGAATGGGGAGCGCTCTTGTAAAAACCGGTCTGGATTGACCGGTCACCAAACTGAGCTAGGTCTATATTCGGATCGGATCAAATCCAACCAGGTTTCCAATTTTTTTTTTTTTTGGAGAAAAAATTTTGAAAACATTTTTTGAAAAAAAATGGATTTGTGTTTTTAAAATTTGAATTTTGGAGTATAGATAGATTTTTCTTATTCAAATAATGTTAATTATATAATTATATATAATAAATACATATATAATTTTGAATTTATAATATATATTGGATCAAACCAAATTAATTACTAGTCCATTAGTTAAACTACTAACTCACTAATTTATTAATAATTTATTAATTTGATTAAATGAATGACCAAATCAAATTCAAATTTCATAAAGAGGCTTATAATTAGAAAGTGGTGCAACATATACTTTGCAGCTTGCTTTTTTTATTCTTCTCTAGTTTAAGGACAAAAATTTAAAGAGCCTTCCAGCTCACTACTAATATTTTTTTTTTGGTGAGCTAACCACTAATATTAAAAAAACGGGTAAGAATACTCTTACATATATATATATATATAATTCATTGCATGCAAAGAGAAATTTCGGAAGAGAAGAAAAAAAATGATGTAATAGATTATAAAAAAATATTATATGTATATTACTGCGTAATAAATAAATAATAAAAATTAATGAGACAAATCTAAAATAATTAAGTAATATTTGGCCTTTTGAAATAGTCATGGCCTCAAAATCAGTTTTCAACGTCAATATGTGACAACACGATAAAACCAAAGATAGACAGATCATTTAATTTATGCAACTGGACCAGGTCCATCATCATAATTCAAATTAATGACCAGAAACTCGTTGTCATGACGATGAGAAAGAAACGAGATATATGTTCTTATATAGGGTTAGATTTTAATGTAATAATAAAAAGTGGTGAAGAGTAACTGTATCTAATACCACATATATTCCAAACATGTTGGACTTTGACAAAGTACTTGAAAGAGAACGAATAAAAGTGGTGGTGCAATGCAGTGGGAGCAGTCTCACTCGGCAATGGCATCAAAAATGAAATTAAACCCACTCGCCCGCACCTCACCATCAAATCAGAGTCGCAATTCACGGTCGCACGTTCTTCTTCTACGGGAGATATCCACTTATAATATTTGTAGCGTTAGATCTTTAGAAAAAAAAAATTTAAAATTTAATTTTTATTAGATTTTTGATAAAAAAAATATAGAGATTTTTAATATAAAAATAAATTATTGTAAAAAAAATTTCAATTTCTTTTGGAGTTTATTATTAGAGATGTTCTTAGAACTTCCGCATCACCAATCACAGTCCGCCACGTATTCCTTGCCAGAGTTTGACAGCCACGTTGTGGACCCCACTCCGCACCACATAACATCAGTCAAAACCGCGGCTTAGCTCAAGCCAGCTTGTCCACTTCGCCCCACATTTTTTTTTTTTACTTTTATTTATATTTTTCAGACTACACTATTGAATAACACTACAATATTAATACCTCCAACAACACTCTCATTAGTCATTGGTTCCAATGAATTCAGTCTTTAAAGATCTCGATTTCAAATTTTATGAATGAAAATATTTTCAGTGAAAAAATAATACTATACATATATGTAAATACACAACAGAACACGATGATAAATGCAAGAAACTAAAAGGCCACCACTTCAGCAAAAGTTCTTCTGCTGAGTTAAGACCTCATTGTCTCACACACACTTTCTCTCTCTAAAAGTTTTGAGGTGGTTGGGTTCATCACTTTCTTCTGCCAAGGTTGCCGGGATGTGGAATTCACGCGCTCTCTCTGCGCCACTCGCTCTGCTTCTTCTTCACTCGCTCCTTTCTCTCGTCTCTGCTCAGAGATCTACCTGGAACACTCTCAGCGGTAATGTCTCGTGTTTTACTACCATCTTTGCTTCTGTCTCTTTTCACTTACTATTTACTTACCTAATAATCACTAACCAAGTGTACGATCTGTGCTTTTCTTTTCTTTTCTTTTTTTTTTTTGTAAACTTTGATTTCGTTTGTTACTTTGAGCTGAGTTCGGATTTGGATAAATGGCTTAGCTAAGCTTCGAGCTAGTTTATGGTCTATGGAGATATTATATGCAGTGCTTAGAAAGAGTTTGACGTTTCTCGAGAGCTTAATCTGAGAATATCATATGTGAAAAGGAAACATTAGTTACTTGTCATCAGGGAAAGTTTTGGCTGAATGAACTGTTTGCGGATTCAACTCTTTGAATTTGGGTTTGAGCCTAACTCAACCTCAAAAGCTAGCTAGCCTTCCCCACGCCAAGGACTAGACATCTTCGATGTGAAGCTTGCATGACTTAATGGGTGACCCAATAGATTCAACAATGATCGCTAGGATCAGCTCCGATACCTGTTTTAGAATTTAGAATTTGGGCTTTGTCATATTCAATCTTAAAAGCTAGCTTAAGAAATGAGGGTTGTGCCCTATTTATACACTCTTTTTTGCCATATCGTTAGTCGATGTAGGATCTTCAACGAACAATTTTTTCCATGTAATCTAAAGGCCAATCGCTGACCGAATACGATTCTTGATATAATATTTTCTTGAATGACTTTTGCACTTTTTATTATTATTGTTTAAGGAGGAACTTTCACTGTGTTAGGTGTTTTGAAACTTACTTGTATACTTGTTTTGCAGGAGGTGCGCCGTTGGTTGTAGCACGTGGTGGATTTTCAGGGATACTTCCTGATTCCAGTGATGCTGCCTATAATTTGGCAGTAATAACGTGTGGACCAGATGTCTATATATGGTGTGATGTGCAATTAACAAAAGATGGAGTTGGGATTTGCCAGCCAGATATAAACCTTGCAAATTCTACTTACATTTCATCCGCTTACCCAAATAAAACCACAAGTTACTTAGTTAATGGTGTACCCACCCGTGGCTATTTTCCTCTGGATTATACTCTGAAGGACCTATCTAGTGTTGTCTGTGAGTTTAGTTTATTTCAAACATGTAGTTTTATTGCTAATTGTTATAAACTTTCAGTATTTGATGGACTGAGTGATTCTTTTCTACGGTGTATATATGTGTTGTTGATTTAAGGTTTAGCTTCTAATCAGGATCTTTTTAAACCCTTTTCTGTCTCAGCTTGCAAATGAGCTTTGAAGTTGTTTCTTTTTTCTTTTTGGATAGGGAAGTTGTTTCTTTATATAGTTGCTGAAAGTTTCTTGTTTCTGGACAGTAACTCAGGGAGTATACTCTCGATCCAACCTGTTTGATGGCAACAGTTTTGGAATTCTTACTGTTGATGATTTAGTTAAATTAACGCAAAAACCAAAAGGAATATGGTTGAATATTCAGGTAAATAGAATGAATGCATAATCCATTCTCATGATTCAGTCTCCTTGTTTTAAATCTAACTCTTGTTTTCTCTTATATTTTAAAGCATGATGCATTCTATGCACAACACAATTTGAGTATGAGAAGCTTTGTGCTTTCAGTTTCTAGAAGAGTAGTTCTCAGTTATATCTCATCACCTGAGGTTGGTTTTCTGAGAAGTATAGCATCACGCTTCAACCCAAAAACAACAAAATTGGTCTTCAGGTTTATGGGACAGAGTGACGTAGATCCATCAACCAATCTGACTTATGGTTCGCTTTTAAAAAATCTTACATTTATCAAGACATTTGCTTCTGGAATTCTTGTTCCAAAGGGATACATATGGCCCGTAGATCCAACCACTCTTTATCTACAACCACATACATCTTTGGTCTCAGATGCACATAAAGCAGGGCTGGAAGTTTTTGCATCAGATTTTGTGAATGATGTTCCATCTAGCTTCAATTACAGTTATGATCCTCTTGCTGAGTACCTCCAATTTGTAGACAATGGTGACTTCTCTGTTGATGGTGTGCTGTCTGATTTTCCCATAACTCCATTTGAAGCTATAGGTAAGCTGTTTATTTGTTTATTCCACCATGTTATCAGAATAGCCTGCCACAATTAGAATGCATTTGATTTTATCAAAATGTTGTTTATGTAGACGTAGGGTATGCTTGGATGCAAGAGTTTCCCCTTCAAACTCTTCCAACCAAACATATCCTTACATATATTTTCAGATTTTCACTATATACAGTATTTGTCCCTCGGGATGGAGTTGATGCAGCTGTAAGGTTCCATTAAATAAAATTATCCTAATGTCTTCCTAATCTCATGCTCAGTGTTTGAGTGAATCACCTTAAACGTGCCTCTTGCATTTGCTTACCTTTTCAATTTTAGAGTGGCCATGGATGGCTTGTTTAAACTTCATGGGGCAAATCCTCAATTTTAATCCTCAGTGAAATTGTTTTAATCACCTCAAAGCTACGATTTATCTTGTGAATCAACATGCCAGATGTTGCATAATCCTGGACTTTAGTGATCAATCTGCCCAAAACTGATATATTTATAAGCTAATTTATCCTTACTATCCAATCTTTGTAAGCAGATACTTTCACTTTGCATGAGTATGCCACTAAGATTGTTATGCAATCCTTAATCAATGGAAGGATACTGATGGGATTTATGTTGACTTTGACTAAAGGATTTCATGTCTGAATGCTGGTGCAAGTGCATGAATAAAGTTACTAAAAATATGTACTTTTGGCCAATCTCTCACCACCTCCTGCTTTCAAGCTTCCACTGTAAACTAAATTCAGCTTATGGCAGGCTCCTTTAGGCATATTAGATATGGTCCAGTTATATACTCTTTAATCAACTATAGTAAAAGATTTTGTCATGCTGCATGAAAGCTCATAGTGATGTTTGCCTTCTAGGCATTGCATTCCTATTAGCTATCCTAATTAGAATTTTCTTTCTCAATTTTAAAATGCTTTTACATCATATAAGCATAAGACATAAGCATGTACTTGATATTAGTCACTTGTGGGTCCTACTGCATACTCATAAATTGTAATCTCAGAACATGTCTGTATGTTTGTGTTTTCAATCCTTTTTTCTCTATTTAAGTAGATATTGTGTTGTCTTCTTATAATGCAGGTTGCTTTGCTCACCTAGGCACCAATGCTACGAAAAAAGGTAACTTGTTTTGATTTTGGAATATGTGTTCTCATGTTGTTCTTAGCGATTTCTAGTTGTTTGACTGTATGACTCTTATCATTTGATGGAAGCATAGCTTGCATAATTGATGACTTGTTTCTCTCACTTTTTTTATCATGTTTCAGATAAAACTTTGGTTATCTCAAAATATGGAGCAAGTGGAGATTATCCTGCTTGTACCGACTTAGCATATAATAAGGCCATATCTGATGGTGTGGATGTTCTTGACTGTCCTGTTCAAATGTCTAAGGATGGAACACCATTTTGCTTAAACTCCATTGATCTTATAGAGAGTACAACAGTTGCCCAATCAAGCTTCAGCAAATTTGCCATGATTATCCCTGAGATCAAATCTGGCAGTGGCATATTTGCATTCAACTTGACATGGAATGATATAAAAAGCTTGACCCGTAAGTCAGAAAGTTCTGTAGTTGTTAGCTATTCATTTCTGTATTTGCATGGAGTTAATCCAGACATGTCAAAGCTTAATTATTATTTTGGCTGAATTGCAATTTTGGTCCCCCTAGTTTTCCAAATCTATGATTTTGGTCCCCTTGATTTTTAATTGTAACATTTGGTCCCCTAGTTTTATGAATTTGCAATTTTGGTCCCCCTGATAGATTATTAACTAATAATTATGATTATTGGAGATACTAAATTAATTATAAATTAAATAAAAATTATTAATCATTAAAAAAGCTTTGATAAAAGACTATTAAACCTAATGTAGTGTTAATGTTGGTGGAGTCACGTGTGACACAATGGAGATAGAAGAGGTGTTTGTGGAGAAGAGGAAGAACAGTGTTGCAGAAAATTAGGATTAATAATTTTTTATTCAATTTTTTAATAATTAATGGTTTTGATTAATTTATAATTAACTTAATAACTCAATTAATCATAATTATTTGTTAATAATCTATCAGAGGACCAAAATCACCAATTTATAAGACTACGAGGACCAAATGTTACAATTAGAATTCAGGAGACCAAAATCATGGATTTGAGAAACTAGGGGGACTAAAATCACAATTTAGCCTATTATTTTTAAACAAAACAGCATGCAAATGCATCACATTAGTTACTTTAATCCCAACTATGTTGGCACCAAAGCAACTAACAATCACTTACTGCACACTAGAAATATATTAACCAAAAAGAAGAGGAACATAAAAACAACACATGGGGGGACAAGAACCAAACCCATGAAGCAAAAAGCCTAATGGAATCTATAATTTGGCATCCCTACTTTGTCAAAGCTTAGTTGACTGATACTCAAGTAGCCAAAATTCAGAATGAGATATATGAACATTGAAACAAGTTGTGTTTTGGGAATAATGGGGAAATTAGCTTACAACTTCACTTTATAGGATAATTAATGTCTCACTGATAAATTACCATGGCAAAATTTTCCCTCTCATATCTTTTGATGCCTTTCACTTGGCTGCCTATGATAAGTGTTACAACAAATATTTGACATATTTTTCTCTTCTCTATTTTCCCTGCAGCCTCAATATTGAACCCTTTTGCAAAATACAGATTGTTCAGGAATCCAAAATCTAAGAATGCTGGGACATTGTTGGCGTTATCAGATTTCTTGTCCTTGACAAAAAATCAGACTTCTCTATCAGGTGTTGCTATCATTGTTGAGGTGCGTGCTTCCATGCCTATTCATTCTTTGTAGTATTCATTCTACCGGCTGTTATTTGAACATATAGTTTTTTTTGAAGAATTAGGACAAATTTTTGTGAGAATGGCTTAGGGTCACTTAAGTTATTTAATAATTCCTATGATTGATTTCACCTTGGAATAATAGGGGAAATAGAAATAAGAAATATTAAGACTATCATGCATTATTTCTATCAATTTGTTGCAAGACCTGTTTCTCACTTGTTTTTGTTGGCCATACTTTCCTTCTAAATTTCTGTATAACTTGGGCAAAAAATTATGAAATATACTGTTTTTAACTCTTTGGAGTTCTACTTGTACTTCATGCAGCTGACAACTTTCTCTTTTGAAACCAAAAACAAAATGACTCACCTGGCAAAACTCGTGTGAATTTCACATCAAATATTTCTTCACTGACTCTAATCACCCTGATTTATTTTAACCAAGTAAAGAATTATTTGGCATGTTCCTTGTGTGTAAATGATTTTTTTTTTCCTTTTCTTTCATCGTCTATTTACTAACATGTATATTGTGTTGTTCTTCTTCTTCTTATCAGAATGCAGCCTATCTTGCAGACAAACAAGGATTAAGTGTGATTGATGCGGTCATCGGTGCTTTGAGCAAAGCAGGTTATGATAAACCAGGATCCCAAAAGGTTTATATTCAATCCACTAATAGTTCTGTACTGCTGAAGTTCAAGGAGAAAACCAGTTATGAGCTTGTGTACAAGATTGACGAGACTGTTGGTGATGCTGCTAATGCAGCTGTTGAGGATATAAAGAGCTTTGCTAGTTCTGTGGTTGTCAACAAGGACTCCGTAATTCCTAATAATGATCAATTCCTGACGGCCTATACAAATATTGTGCCAAAGCTAAAAAATGCTAACCTCTCAGTTTTTGTAGAAACATTCAGCAATGAGTTTGTGTCTCAAGCATGGGATTTCTTCTCAGATGCAACTGTTGAGATCAACTCATATATTGTGGGAGCACAAATTGATGGTATCATCACAGACTTCCCTAAAACTGCTGACAGATACAGAAGTAAGTGCTAGCAAATTCTGCTGTACCATGGGTTGATTGTTTCAATATAAACAGTTTTTACTGAAATAATTTTTCTCCGTTCTACTGCAGGGAACAAATGCTTAGGATTGGGTGACAACAAACCTGCTTACATGCAACCTGTTCAACCAGGTGGTCTTTTTGGACTCATTACCAAAGATTTCTTGCCTCCAGCCGAGGCTCCGTTTCCACCCTTGACAGAATCTGAAGTGGCAGAGCCACCTTTGCCTCCTGTTGCTAAAATAGCCCCAGCTTCTAGCCCGAATGCCGGAACCAAATCACCACAGGGAAATTCACAGCCTAAGGTCACTGTCTGCTTCTTCTTGTCCACTCTGGCTGTGTTTATAGCTTCTCTTCTTCTGCATTGAGTAAAATCATCTCTAAACTTCCTTCTAAGAAAAAACAAAAAAAAAAAATGGAGAAAAAGTTGCTTTTGGTGGTCTCAACCCTCTATTTTCCACATCTCTTCTAGGTTTGAGTGGCCTGAAGCTTTTGGCTTCAGACTAGATGACCAATCCACATTTTTTTTTTTGTTCTTAAAAGGAGCAAATTCTTTCAATCTTATTTGTTGTAGCTACGCTTGTCCATTCTTAGTTCCTCAATTGCTTCTCGGGTTGGATACTATGAGCACAAAAGCCCGCGTGGTATATATCTATGAATTCTTTTTAGATGTGGATTTTGTATCTTTTGGTGTAAGATATATTTATATTTAATACTTGTTGGGGTGCATTTGGCATTAGGTTAACGATTTTCCCGAAAACTATCTACAGCATATACATGGGTTGATTGTTTCAATATAAACAATTTTTACTATCCCTTCTGATTCTAAATGTACTTAACAAATAGCGATATCAAATATCCAATTCAACCGGAACCAATTTTGAGCTGGCATGATTAGTAAGTTTGAAGATGTCACAAAATTTGTACAACTACTAAGTTTTACTTAAATATCATTTTGAAAAAAAAAAACTTGAACAATAGTAATTTACATTAGATCTAATATTGCAAATTAGTTTATGTTTTGTATTAAATAAAATAAATTATTAAAAATAACATTTTTGGCATAATTATATAAATATAAATTAAATACTTTGTTAATGGATACTTTATACTTATATAATATGATAACAAAAAAAAATGTATGTTAATGTCAACAAGTTAAAATTAGAGAACCACTAAGCACATAGATAATGTGGTGCATAGTTATTATTGTTTAATCAGTGTCTCTTGTGTTTGAGTTTTGAATATACAGTTTAAATACTTAAAGAAAAAGTTTTACTTTCAGCATGTAGTAATATGATCTGATTCGAGAAAAATTATCTTCATGGAGAATAAATGTGTCTTTTAAAAATAATTTAAATTTAGAGCATATTTAGTAACGTTTGAACCTGGGTTATCAAACGAGTACTTGACTACTTGTTAAATTGTAACATGTGTATGGTAACGTAACGATACATGCACCTAACAAATTATATTTGACTTTACTCATAATGAGTGGCACAAAATGGGTCGGTCTCCCCGATTTGACAATACTAAACAAAATGGTGGATCTTTAACTGGATTTTGAATTCGTGATTTCAACAGGCACTAACTACACTACCATAGAAGATATTTTGGCATCATCTTTTCGATTAATTGCAGTTGCTATTAATGAGTAAATTTGAAATTGTGCCAATTTCTATTGAGATTTCAACAGGCACTAACTACACTACCATAGAAGAATTTTAACTGACTAAAATAAATTGTAATATAATTTAAAATTTTTTAATCTAAAATTTATTATTTTAATATTTTTTTACGAAAAATTTAAATTTTTGAAATTTTAAAATATAATTTTAAATAATTACAAATGTGAAATTTTAATTTCCTATGAGATATTAAAATTCTATTTTTCTATAGACGATTGCATGCGCTCCGATACATCACGCTCCCGTGGCGGCTGCGGTTCGAACTCACCACCCTCAATTTCAATGGACACCTGCCGTTGAGGTCGACAAGCAACCGATGGTGTTGCACCCGCCCCTGTCCTTGGCGACGATCAGCATTAGAAGGTTGTAACCATCGACCAAACTCACATTGTAGAAGTCCAACCCGTTGGTACTGTTGAGAGTGAACTCTGCCAATGTCGTTGGAGGTTTAGCGCAGCCAACACACTATACTTTGCCGAAGCCGCAGTAGGCGGTGGCACAAGATAATTTTCTGTCAGAGTCTTGGTCGTAGAGGGTCCATGCCCATATCTAACTCGACTAAGACTTGAAGGTTTTAGGTTCTTTGATTTGCCTCTCTTGAGGGTGAATCCGATGGTGGGAAGAGACAGTGAGGTGGTGCTAGAGAGTAATCCTAACCATATTGTGTGGCGGCATTTGTTCACAATATTAAACGATGCTCAAAATTTAATTTCTTTATTCAAACATAAAATTTTAAAAATGAAAATTTTAATTTTTTTTATCCAAACATAAAATTTTAAAAATAGAGGAATTTCAATTATTTGAAATTCTTAAAATTAAAGAATTTTAAATTATCTTATTCGAACACACTCTTAAATTATATTAATAAACTTAGAAACTAAGAAGATTGTATATCTTACACCCACTTAAAGGAGTCTCCTTCAGGGGTGTCATTACGCTCTCTCTTTGTTACCGTAGCAATAATCATTGTGTTCCTTATTACAAACCCTGCTTCCACAAAGCATTGGAAGCAATAATGGCCAAGTATGGTGGTTTATGTTAAACAAGTGGAATAATTCACTATTGTTTCTCCTTTTATATGCACTATTGTGGATTTGAGAAACATATATATGCCCAATTAAGAAGACATAAAGTATGTGGATTACTGCTAAATTGCACTTTCAATTTGAGTTGGGTATGATTTGGTGGCACAAGCTTCATAATTCATAATTCATATCTTTTAATGACTGATTCCTAGTAGGGCAATCATGATAATGATAGCTAATACTTGTGCTTATCATTTTATATAGATATTTTAATAGTCTAATTATTGCAGATACGTGTGCCAACTGCCAAGGGGTATTCTCAGCTCATGCTGAGATATGCAAAGAATATTTCAGGCATCAAAAGATATAATTAACTGCTACTATTGATAAAAAGTTTATTGGTAACGGTTACAGATATTGTTAATATTTATTTTTAAAAAGATATTGTTAATATTATTTTATAAATAATGTATGGATTTGAAAAGAACATGATATGTAGATAATGTTTAATGAGGTTAATTTTAGTGTATTTAACTTAATATCATTAAAGAATATCCTTTAAAAGATTTTAAAATATATTTTTTAATTAAAATTATACTAAAGTATTTTTAATTTACCAAGTTACCATTCACCTCTTGCTACTCATTAAGGTTGTTTCTCTTCTTAAGGAGTTGCAAGCAAAGTAAAAGCTTTGTGAGTGATAAAATGTGTAACTAAATTTGTTTTTAGAATTATAAAAAAACGTTGTTAGTAATATATAAAAAGGCTAAAAATAACATTCAGTGGAGAAAAATATTTAGGACTGAAAATATATTATAAAAAATTTATGAAAAGTTGAGATATGTACTAACAATGTTAATAATATATGACATGGGATTGAGAAAAAGAGATATGCACTGGTTGAAAAATTATGAAAATATATTATATTCTGATGAGTATTTGAGAAAAAAAGTTATGTATTGTTAGTTTAAAATTTTTTATACAATTATTTAATCATAATTAATTATGTACGATAAGTTTATTGATTTTTAAAATAATTATTTTAAAATAATTCAAATGATGATTTATGACTAGATAAAACAATTTTACACTGTATAGACATCAAACTCTAAGTAACATTACATGCATAATTAACACTATATACTTACTAAATATATGTAAATTACCCAATTTTAATGGTGCAATGGATTAAGATACAATTATTTGAATAAATTACACTCTACTTAAGAGGAGATATAAATATTATGTTGTCTTTTTTTTTATGTTAATATATATTTTACAACTTCAAGTTTATGACATGTTATTTCATTTTAAAATTTTCTTTTAAAGTTCTAGTAATTTTCGTTATGAATTTTTTATTACTAAAATATTGTTTACACTATCATTTTATGATAGATGCAAATATTACATTAACCATTTCTTCTTATATTAACATATACACTTTCCTTTTTTGCAGTTTTCTACCTTGAGAGGTTTTACTATTGCATTTTTCTCTTTTTAGTTTATTGTATAACTTTTTTTTTTTCTCAATTACTCATCAGAATGTGGACTTTACTAGTCCATGGCATTTTTGAATTTATGAGTTCGATTATGGGACGCGTCATGCTTTTGTGCTAATGATGTCATTTTTTTGGCACCCAACATTGCTTACCAGTTTGTCACGGCTGGTGCCACTGCCACATAAAGAAGAAGAAAGAAACAAGTTTCAAATTTCAACTAATAAATGCAATCTGAAGATTCCAAGGAGATGCAAAGAAAACAGATAATACTAATTCTTTTCAGACTACAGGTATTTTATGCGGAGGAACTTTTTTTAAATATCACAACAATTCTTTAGCAAGTTTAACTGTTTCAATAAAGTGTCAATGTATCATTGAATGATTATATTAACAAATGATTAAATACAAACTGAGATTAAAGAATTTACCCAAGAAAAATAAAGAGAAAAAGAAAAGTCGTCGGTGAATAATAGCTAGGCTAATTTATTCAGTGGGAACATACCTCCCAAAATAATTGAGTTTTTGAACAAATTAAAACTCTTTTAATTTGTAAAGTTAACATTGGAATAACCCCTTATTTGCGTGTAGAGTGTAGACTGTTGGGATTTAGTCTTAGACCGTGTTTGTCATCATGAACAATACACGCACGCCGCGATCTATATATAATTGTTTTACACACTCAATATATAATCTATTTTTTCTTCATTTAAATCTCCCAACATCATAATTCGAACAAAAGTAACAAAAGGTATTTTTTTTGCTTAAAACTTAATTTGATGAGTTTTTCAAAGAAAAAGCCAAATATAATCCATAAATATGTGTTTTCTAAATAAGTACCAGCATTAACAAATTTAGATAATATTTAGACATCTCAACGTGATTGCATGTACTCTTTTTTCCACTTAATGTGTTTTGCTAAATGTTTGAAATTTTTTTTATTCATAAACAAAATATGGATGCGGTTGTCCATATTTTTTCTTTTTAAATATCTTTTTTAGTCTTTCTAATTTAATATTTTTTTCGTCCTTACAAAATTATTTTTATGTTTTTAGTCTTTATAGATTATGTTTATTTTATTTTTAATCCTTAAATCACTTTAGATAACATTTTAGATAATGAAAAAAATGATATCTAAAATGTTATAAAGACAGAAAATAAAATAAACATAATTTGTAAAAACTAAAAATAAAAAAATAAGTTTACAAGGACAAAAAATAAAAATAAAACTAAATTATAAGGATTAAAAAAGTATTTTAAACCTATTTTCTCATGATTATTATTTTAATTTTTTCTTTAGTAATTTTAAAAGAAAATTTTATATATATGTTTCAAATTATATATTTTCGATTCATATTTATTAGGCTAAATTTTAACTTTTGTCCTTGTACAAGACACTTGTTTTCAACTAAAAATAGCTTTTAAATGGCCTTAATTACATGTGAAATAGTTCTTCATTCAGTCCGTCCTATTGTTCTCCATTCATGATATGTGATGTTATTTTTAATTTGGCCTATACCTATGTTCTCAGTTTATAATTCCTATAAAAAAGAGATTGATATGTGGCTCAATATGTCATTACATGTATGTGTATAGTTAAACGTAACCTTAATTATATCAATTTTAAATGATTCATCTAAATCCAAGATATGGTTAATATATTTAAAAGATTTGTTTGTTCTAATTTTATTTATAATATATTTATTTATTAAAAACATTTATTAACTATAAATTTTAATCATATAAAAATAAAAATTTATCATGTGTAATGTATAAGTTAAAATACTTTTCTTATTGTAAGAAATGAAAACTATAAATATAGTTCGTATAATTATACAGATGATTCAGACTATAAGAAGTCAATAAACACATAAAAAAATTATAAGCATTTTTCTTTTAATATTGATTATTCTAATAAGATCTATTGACTTATATTTGTAATTTTTATTTCCCACAATAACAAGAGTTCTTATTTAATTAGGATCGATTATATGTTAGTTAGCGGTTACATGACCATTTAAAAAAAAATCATTTTCATTTTTTAATATTTTGACTATTCAAATATTATTTAGTGATTTCTATTTGTAGTTCTTATTTCTCATAATAAAAAAATTTCTCATTTGACTAAAATTATTAGTTAGTTAGAGGTCACGTGATTATTTAAAATCATGCGCATTTTTCTTTTAATATTCTTAAGACCATTCACAATTGATGTATTTTCTTAGACCATTTTTAGTGATTAATCTCGTAAGTCACTTATAAGATTATTTCATGTTCTTAGGTAAAAAAATGTCTAATAAAATATGCTGGCTAGGTTTCATAAAAAAAAAGAAGAAAGAATTCATTTTTTTAAGACACACGTCATCAAAATATATAAATTCATTATAATGATCATCTCCATTTAAATTGTTTCCAACCAAAATATATTTTTCTTCATCATTCCTATTTAGTTGTTTATTCTCTAAATTTTCAACTTTAAAGTCTAAATTATCTAGATCTGCATAATTCTAAATAGAAATAGTATAATGTTTGAAAAAAACAATTATGAGGAGCAACAACATTTTAAGATTCAGTATGAATAGCAATTTCTTTCTTTCTTTTCCGTTTTATTAAATGACCAAAAAGTTGTTTCTAAGAAACATGTTTTTTCTGAGAAAAAAAAACATGTTGTGAACATTAAACATCAAGTATAAAAAAAAAACCAAATTATAATCTATAAATCAAACAAGGAGTCTCTAATAATTAAATATATAATGTATGAAACAATGGTAGCTGATTGCTATTTTAAGCCTTCAACTTAAACTCAATTTGTTCCAAAATTTTAAAGTACTAGATTTTAATTTGATTATGAAGATAACCATGAAACTTATTGTTGTTTGAAATATAAGAGATTAATGTAGTAAACTGAAATTTATTTTTTAATCGACTGATAAAATAATATTTTTTAATCATCAATTGTGATATAAATTATAGTTTTGTTCACTCTCATATTGTTGTTATTTAGCATAAAACCATTGAGCATATAGACATATTATTTTCCCTCTGTATTTCTTCTATTGGTCGATCTCGTCTTTATTCTCAGCCTTGGGCTTGAAGGTTGTAGTTTTCACACCTCGTAACCCTGCTTATATTTGATTATTGACTCCAAAAAAAAATTAAGAGAGAGAATGAGAAGAAAAGAAAGAGGAGAAAGATATATTCTAAAACGTATAAATATTATAATATACACATTTACACTTGTCATATTATCTTCTATCATTCTATTATTATTATTTTTGAAAAATTATTAATTAAAAATTTAATTATATAAGTTTTTTATTTCGATAATTATATATACTAACAATTAAAATTTTATATACTATCATGTGTCTCCTTAAAAATGGTTCTCTATGTAATCGCCTACACGGCTACACCAAACACGCTTTGGACCACTATTTCTTGACCCATATCTCATTTTACTTCGTCTTGCATCTTTAATCATAAATCAACCTTTTTTTTCACATGGGGATTGATTTGAGAACCTTTTAATATATGGATCAACTTGAAAATGAATATCACCCATAGCAACAAACGTTATATTTTAACCACACAAGTAACTTTTTGCATCATTTTTTGTACTACATATAGAACAAGGATACATCAGAAATTAAAATTATTTCATATTAGTTACGATTATACTTTTTTTTTCTGTAAATATGGTTAAACAGTTTTTTAAAAATATATTTATATGATAAAAGCCACTCCTCGCGTTAAAAAAAATATTATTCTCAAATCACATTTAAGTATAATCGAATCATTTAAAATGTATCCAGATATTGTTTAGTATAAATGATATGAAATATTATTAAATTAAATTTATGCTCCAAAGTTCAACATATTTATTTATAATTAATAGCAGCTTAATTATTAAATCAACTAATGATATCCCCATTTTTATTTTTGAATGAAGATTTTTTATTTTGAGTATTAAATTTAACTCATAATTTCTTTTTCTTATTATTAAGTGTTTATGCGTAGTTAAACTAATTTACCTATTTGTTTCTGTCAAACTTAACCTTAATCTTATCTATAATGGAACAAAGAGATTCGTAACGAATATTTTTAATACTTTGACACCGAGTATAGGACAAAAGAATAAAACTAAAAAAAAAAAAAAAGTACTCAACTTTTGAACCATTTAAATTTAATTAAAAAATTATAAGAAAGAGTAAATAGACAAACAAAAGAGGCCATACCCATTTCCCCGAAAATTGTAAAGTAGAACAAAATGATGAAGTGCGAAGGTTGTTAAAAACAAGTCAAGACTTTAATTAACCGATTGTGAAACATGGGTGATGTCAATTGTCAAGTGATGATGCAGAGGCACAAATCCAGCTATGACCCAAGATTTTTTTTTCTTCTTTCTCTTCTGCCTTTATATAATATTTATGAGCCTTAAATTTGATTTGAAGAGAAAATCACGCAATTCAACATGACAGGTGGTAATCATGTAACAAGTAAGATACTATATCATACTATATGAATTCAAAAAATTCCTAAGTCCTATGCCTATTCCTATGAAACATAGCAAACCACATCACACATCATGAGTGCGTTATGCTGACGTTCATAGGAACAAAGGAAAGAAAAAGAACCTTCAGCTCAAGCAAACTCTTATTCTATTCTATGCTATGACCTCAACGTTTTGAGTTTGACTTTCCAAGAGTGAACCTCTTCCTCTCTTTCTCACGCCACACCCCCCACTTTCCTATATATACCTTTAACAATCTCTGTCTTGCTCCTCACATTTCCATCATTCCATAAACTTCTTTTTTTCTTTCTCTTTTGCACTTCTTTCATAAAATGCCGGACCAAGCTATTTGCAGTTGCATTAATGAACCTTGTCTTGTAGCCAGAAAGTTCTTGGCCAGACCTCAGCATGAGGGTGTTGGAGCCGTTGTTAGAAGAAGCATAGGGAGGTAAGACTTAAAGAGAGATCAATGATAACACAGTTAATCTTAGCCTTAGCCTTAGCCATTATGCATAGTTATGATTATATTTAACTAAGATTAATTTGGATCCTAAGGTTGAAAGGTGTAGATTTACTTTATATGTGTATAGCATTGCAAGTTGTTTAAAAGTTGAGCTTTTTGAATTGATTGGTTTCGTGGGTATATATGTTCAGATTTGAACTCAAGTACTTCGATCCTTTCCTTGCCTTGGATGAATTCTCAGGTGGGCATCTCTGTATTTTCCTCTGTTTTTTTAATTTGGATTATGAAAAAGTATGATGGTCAATCTTGTATAGTATTCTAAGAATGTGAAATTCTGAAATATTGCAGTGACTGCTCCTGCTGGGTTTCCTGATCATCCACATAGAGGTTTGCCAATTGGATCTTCTGTGTCAGTTATGTTCTTCAATGATCTGATTTGCTTAGTTTCTGACTTGTTCCTTCCTTGTGGTGGTTTTTTTTTTTTTTTTTTTTAACAGGATTTGAGACGGTCACATACATGTTGCAGGTAGAGCAAATATTTATTGTTTTAGTTCATGGGCTTTTCCTCCTTTGATCATTGATTATAATATAAAACTGTTTTCCAACATTAGAAAAACCACGTTTTGAGTTATTTCATTTTTTTTGCAATCCGTGTTATAAAGTCAAAGGCATATAATATAATGGCCATTATGCAAATCAACAAAATTGAAAAACGAAAAATTAAAAGTAAACTAAATACTATTTCGCTTTGATTTCTTTATTCTATATTAGCTCATAGTTTTAATTGAGCTAAGTATCAGCTAAATATGGTGTTAATCTTTGTGCTGGTGGTGTGGCAACATGTAAGTCACAAATTAATGATTCGTTACCAATTAAGATTAGGACCACTAAAACCAAACCATTTAAGACTGTGTCCTGATTGCAAATAGTAGTTGGTTATAAAGCACAAACACAAGAGTGACCCCACATGTTGATATCTTGTTTGTTTTTCTAGAATGCCAACTACCACTTGAGTGTAATGTGATGTATCTAAAGTTTGTATACGTGATATATTGGTCACATATGCTTGTGCTGATGTGCTAGCCTCACCTGAATGCAACTTTTTTGCGCAATTCAGGGAGCTGTAACGCATGAAGATTTTGAAGGACATAAGGGAACAATTGAAGCTGGTGACTTGCAATGGATGACTGCAGGGAGAGGGATAGTTCACTCAGAAATGCCTGCAGCTCAAGGAACCCAAAAGGGCCTTCAGCTGTGGATCAATCTTGCTTCAAAACATAAAATGTAAGTGGACAATTCTTCTGTACCAATGCTAGAGACACTTTTGAATAAACAACTTAATTAAATACTTATTGCCCTTACAAAATTCATAAATAGTAAACAACTTAATTAAGTTTGTTGAACTTACAAAAGGTCATAAGTCTTTTTTTTAAAGTGTATTTGGATAAGCATCAAATATATATATATATATATATGTGTGTGTGTTTATCAACAAAATCATTTCAAATGAATGAAAAAACAAAGTTACTATTTTTTGCTTCAGGATGACGCACTTTTGGAGTGGGCACAAAACTAAATATATAATAAATAATTTTTTTCTAGATATCCTATAATTCATTTATACCTAGTATTTTAATTTTTTAATGTAAAAAGCTCCAAATAAGAGTGACCAAGAGTTATTTCTTTATGAAATACTCAAATCGCAATCTTAGCCATATTAGATGACGTACTTTCTTCGTCACTGAAGATCATCATCATCATTGGTTTGGGGGATAATTTTGGATAATGCTCATCACCAAATATCAACGAGACCGAAAGGAACTTCACTCTTTACAAAGAAACAGTCAAATCTTTTAAAACTTTATGAATTAAGATATGCATTCCTCAATTTCACATGTGACTTTTTCCTCATGATTTGCCATCATGTACCATTTCCTAGAAGTGCTCTTAAATAGGGCATCAAAAGATGCAAGTGTGCAAAAGGGACTTAAATGGCCAGCATAAAGAATGTGCCTCTCACCCCATATATCCTAAAGTGATGGTGGAAGCTTCAATAATAAGAGCAATAATAACATGTTGCCAATGCTAGTTCAAAATTTGTCTGGTTATGGATGCCCCACTATAAATGAATTCAACTTTTCCATTAGTGTCTTCTTGGAAGTACTATTTGTTATCCTTTAAGAAGCATTTATTTTCTACCTTGAAGTTTACTTTAAATTGGTAAAGTAGTTTCTTCATTTAGACTCTAAAACTTTGGTTTAATGTCTTTGTACTATTATCTTATAGGATTGAGCCAAGGTACCAAGAAATGTTGAGTAAGGACATAGCTGAAACTATGATAGATGGTATCAAAGTTAGAGTTATAGCAGGGGAAGCTCTTGGAATAAAGTCTCCAATCTACACAAGGACACCAACCATGTACTTGGATTTTACTCTTAAACCTGGTGCTCACTTGCAACAACTTATACCAAAGTCTTGGAACGCTTTTGTGTACATATTGGAAGGAGAGGGTGTATTTGGAAACCAAAAGTCTCAACCTGTAACCTCTCACCATATACTTCTTCTTGGTCCTGGGGATGGCCTAGAGGCATGGAACAAATCTTCTAAGGTCCTGAGGTTCATTTTGGTTGGAGGTGAACCATTGGGTGAACCTGTGGTGCAATTTGGACCTTTTGTGATGAATACTCAGGAAGAGATTGACCAAACAATTGATGATTTTGAGAACTATACCAACGGATTTGAGAAAGCTAGACATTGGAGGTCTGAAAGTGCAATTAGCCTTGATTATTGATTTTATTTAATGTTACATTTGTTGGTTGATTTGGGAAAGATGGGAGGCAAAATAAGTTCTGATGTATATTGGAATGTATGATGAATTAGGCGAAGAGTTTCTATCCCTTTTACCTTTATATTTATGTCAATATTATATGTATGCATAAATTAAAATCCACATGTAGTAAGTTAAAAGCAGAGTAAAATTCTAGTTAGTTAAACTTGTTATTTTTACTTTTTTTTTATTGTTTTTTAGTTTCTCGTTATAATCCTTTAAAAAAAACCTGACACGTTACTCAAGATAAACCAAATTTCTTGCCATTTAAATCCACAGGTGTTAATAAAAACAATTCTTATACCATATCTAACCATTCATTTCCATTTTAGTAAAACGAAAGAGTAGCGCTAGGAAAGGAATAATACCAACATATTCTTTGATAATTAACATTTTTTAAAATTTTCGAGATAAAATTTCACGTGTCTCACTCTTATTTAATTAAGTAAGCGTAAGATTTTACTAAATCATAGTTTATACAAATATATATTACTATTTCCATTATTATATATATTAATGTTAGAAAAGACATATAGCAAAAAAACATGTTTAGAAAAGACACGGGTCCATTTGAAAAATAAAAATAGGTGAATTGACATAAAGAAAAGTTGAATAAAAGTTTTTCTAATCTTATAGATAGAACAAAGTGAACAAACCATCAACCTCATTTACATAACTTTCCATGAAATCACAAATTACCTGCCGAGTATGACATAAAGTGCCTTTATTTTAGGTATAAAAAAGTTTTACAACTATATTACCCTTTATTAATAATGATTTGAGGTGATTGTTAACGAAAAAAAATCTTTTTTTTTCTTCTATATAATTGATCCATTAAGTGACTAATACAGTACAAGCTCGTGGAATTAATTTGATAAGTACCCCTGGTATTATATATAATTTATATTTTCTCTATCCATATATTATCACGATTGAAACTTACGAACATTTTAATTATTTAAATTTGATATATGTTCATGTAATTTAATATTAAATAAATAAATTTGCATTATTAGGGAAAAAACTGAGGCTCAAGTTGTTGATTAGTATACTCAGTTTTAGGAATTGAAAACGATATTACATTTAATTTTTTATTTATGAAGAGATACTTATATTATTTCCAAATGTTCAGCAACAACCGTTGGTAAATCAACACATATATGGGGATCAACATACGAATTTGCTGCCCTAACTAGTTAATGAGCTGTAAAATTCGTTTGTCTCCTTACAGAATAAACTTGATAATTTGGTAAAAACTGCAAAAGTAAACTGACTAATTATAACTCCAGCCTCACAAGATGTGGACAACTTGGCCAAAAGTTTACAAACAAACATCCCTACCCATGAAACAAAATGATAAAAAAATGAATCAATATCTCCCAACACCCAACCCCTGCATGATAATATTATGCATACAGCAACCAAAAGATATGCGTGAACTGCAGCAACTATATTTGCTTGATATACATTTCCACAAAAGAAGCTTGACCCTATCTAACAGCTCTGTAACATCAGACTTCTTTGCAGAAAAAATAAGTTTATTTATGCTCTTCCATAAAACCCAACATACCACCCACCATATTATCCGCCAAATACAATTCTGTTTTCTATGACTTAACACCAAAGCCCCCAAACTGCAGAAAATGCTCTTTGATTGTCAACTGCAATGGTTACTGTACTCCTCACACCAATCCAAACATAAACGCCATATTTTATTCGGATTGATTTAAATAAAATTATAAAGGATTACAAAATTTTCTTTACCATATATTTAATGTTAACCTAGAGATAAGTATCAAATAATCTATGCACTCACTTGTTTGTGTTATTGATTATATTGTATTATCTATTAAAATATTATTCGTTGTAAATATTTTATCATGTATTTATAATCTGTTAAACTATGGAGTTTTAATCAGTAATAGTAAATAAAATAATATATAAGTTTTTATATTAATTATAAAATAATTTAAGAGTGCATTTACTTTAATTCGACACCTTGTAGCTTAGTTAAATAAGAACAACTAATGTCACATGATGTTTTTAAAGTAAAGTCGCATTTATAAAATAATTCTGACCAATTACTAAGAGGTAACATTAATGTAGAGTTTTAAATTTTCAGTTATAGATTATTCATTTCATGTGAGAACGTGTATTTATCTAATAATGTGTTTCTTTATATGCATATTACTTTAAATAAAAGTTTTGTCATCTGTTTTAACTTAAATAGGATTGTTATTTAGAAAAAATAAAATAAAAACTTCTTGAAACACATTAAATCCTCTTCTCATGTTGGATTCAAATTCAATCGTGGTTTAACATGAATACAAACACATCTTAAGACTAAAAGGGGAAAGTTAAAAAAAATTGAAAAAACTAATGTGAAAACTTTTACAAATTAGTTTAGAAAAATATTTTTTTTGTTTTTTATTTTATTTTCCTATAAATGTGTATAAAAATCTTTTTCTAAATAAATCCAATTTTTATAAAAATGAAAACAAACTCAAATTTACCACATAGCAATGTTAAAATTAGATAATAGTTCGGATATATAATTCTTATATTAAAAAATGGAATAAAAGAAAATTGAAGAACAACATAAAATAGGCTGATAGAAAATTTTTATAAGTATTTAGTGACAAGTTAGATTTTATAAAGGAATAAACTTGAGTGGTTATTTAATTGCATCTAAGGGACAAATTAGATTTTACATAGGAATCAATTTGAGTGACTATTTATTTGCATCTAAGTGACAAATTAGATTTTACAAAGGAATCAACTAAAGAGCTTCCATCTATGTGGACGATGCAACATATGCTGCCATAACAGCTTTCGTCGTCTATGGGCCATTGAGAGATTTACGTTGAACGTGAAATTGTCATTGATAACAAACATCACTATTAAAATAACTTGTCTCTGTTTAATTTTATCTACATTTCAATCACATAATCAAGTTGCATTTGTACCAAATTTGATAAGATATGCAATGTTGTTAAGAATAAATCCAAGTAAGTACTACGTGCTAAACGCTTTTGAAGTATATTTCCAACCAAGATCAAAAAGATAATTTTCTAATTAAAAATCATAAATTTGTAAATGTAACTATGTATAATTAGAAAAATTCTAAAATTGCATAGTTTAACTTTCAAACAATTATAGTTGTTGAAAAAACAATAAGAATACCCACAATAACCAAAAGGGGGTGAATTGGTTTAAACTTGGTATTTTACAACTTTTTAGATAATTAGAATTATAGAATTTTAATCACAATTAAACCAAGAATGTTTCAAATCAATCAAACCACTCAATCCAAAACAATTGTTAAAACCAGAACTTGCTGGGTAATGAAGATAACTCCAAGAATCAATGATCAAGATAACAAGAAGAGATTAAGGAATAGAAAACAACATAATAATTTGTACTAATTCACTTCTCAAGAGAAATTACATCCAGTTTCTTCTAATCAACACTAGATTAGAGTTTCACTATTATCAATTTCAGTTTTTACAAGCTTTATAATAATCATTTCTTATCAAACATAGATAAAGAACAGAAATCTAAAACCATATTAGATTCCTAATGATCAAGACATAGAAAACCATTATTTACTTTTCCCTCTAAGAAACTCATTCTAGAAAAAGCTTAAATAACACTTTACAATAATTTCAAACTATCAAGAATATAAAAACGAATTTACAACATGAGATAATTGAGAGAGACAATAATCCAATGAATAGGAATGAATGTGATTTACCAATCAAAGTTAAAATGCAGAAATCAAATTCAGAACTTTTCTCTCCAAAATTTGTTTGAAAATCTTGCCCAAGAAATCTTTCAATACACCATAAAGATTAAAGAGTGTGACAAGAACTTTACTAACTCATAATATTCTTTCTAACTTTGAGAAGACATGTATATACTCAGAAAAATCGAAGTTTGTAAGTTAAGTTTTCAGACAAACCTTCAACATATTTATAATAAACTTTTATAATAAAATGTAAACGATTAAAATGTCAAATAATCAATTAAATTATCATATGTAATCGATTAAATTGTCAAATAATCGATTAAAATGTTCTTAACACAATTTGGGAGAATGCAACGAGCAAATTAATCGATTAATCCGAGTCAATCGATTAAAGCAGACATGTTTGATTTTGAAACAGATTTGTGTAATCGATTAAGTATTGTGGTAATCAATTAAAGCAAATGGATTTAGTTTTGAAACAAACTTATGTAATCGATTAAAGATTGTGGTAATCGATTAAGTTAATCATGCATATTGAAAAATGAACTTATATAATCGATTACTATATTATGGTAATAAATTAAGACACGGAAACATGATTTTCATTTTGTGCTATGTAATTAATTACTAGTAGTCTGTAATCAATTAAAACGTTCTTCATTGTTTTTACAAATTTAAAACATAAACCTGTAAACGATTAAATCGTTATGTAATCGATTAAAACAGTGAAATTTCGTTTTTCCAAAAACTTAATCATGAGAAATTAATTTCTTTTGAAAACATGAATAACTTTAATGCTTTAATGAAATCATTTATGCAAGTTTAATGATTATGTTCATAAGGATCATAAGATTAACCTCTCATACACTTGATCAAATTAAAAATTCCTTGACATGTGAAAAACTCAACTTTCTTCTAAGATACAAACTTCTTCTTTAACTTCATCTTTTTGCTACTCCCTCTATATCCAACAGTTGTCACCTAATACTATAAGTTATTATATTAGTAAGTGCACGGGTGAACCTAAATCAGTCATCATAGTCCAAGTTCAACAAACCACGAACATGTAAACAATCATGTCCTTCGACAATTTGTTGTCACCCTTAAGTTCATAAAAAAGAAATGTTGATAAACGCTACAAGGAACCTGCAAAAGTAAAAGGAAAAGAGTGAACATCTTATCTACATGATGCTAGAAAATCACGATACCCCAATCTCTTATCAAGATGTAGGATAAGGTCCCTTGCTGCGCTTCTTCAAAGAATCGGAGAAAAAGGAGAATGCATCTTTTAGTTCATCTGGAAGAGAGAGTTGAAGGGGTAGTACCAAAGGCGAACGTGAAATGTGTTGCACAGGTTTTTTCCAGGATATGGGAACAGCAAGTGCTGGTTGCTGCTTGTTTAGTCCTTCCATGATAAAAGAAAATGCCCCAAAAGTGAGACAGCTCTGCATAAGAGCTTGTGGTGCACCTGTAAAATCCTAGAATATAAGTCCTGATAACAAAAAGTATACAAAATGAAATTTACACGTGTATTTAGCTAAACAATGAATTGAATTTTAACAATAGCAATTATTGGAAGGCATTTTGCATCAACAAATTCCCCCCCCCCCCCTCCCCCTCCATATTAGGCGATGATTTAAGGGAGGACAAGTCCTGACATAACAATAAAGTTGTGTCTTAGTGACTTGTTGATCATGGATTCAAATATAAAAATAGTCTCTTTGCATATGCAATGATAAGATTGTGTACAATATCTCTCTCCCTTACCTTCCATAATAAAGAATATCTAGACAATGAGGTACCTAGACAATGAGGTACGTAGTTTTTTTTCTTAAAAAGTCCTTTATCCTAATTTTTTTCTTAAGTTTCAAAGAAAGGACGAAGTTATCAATTTATTTAAATAAATAAATAAAAGATACCTGGAAAACTTAGAGCAAGACCAGTGCAACATCCAGCTACACCTGCATTAATGACTGTAGATGCAAAAGAATTCACATTACCAGAGCTTCACTAAAAGCAAAAGTGACACATTTTATAATTAAATATTCATACCATCATCTTTTCCTCTAAGTCTTTTCAAGATGCAAACAACCAAACTATGAACTCCAGACAAAACTGCAAATGTCTAATGACAAAAAGAACAATATAATTAATTGCAAGCTCAATTGAAGCACAAAAATAATGACATATGAACCAAGTATCCAATATAAAACAAGCAGGAAAAAAAGGCAGTGAGATTCTCAATGTACCTTTGCATAAGACCCTGCTTCTACAAAGGATCCTTTAAAACCTTTCTTCTTAAACAATCCAGCACCTGAAACACACCATAACATGCATCCTTAAGCAAAATCAGTAAATCTTCGAAGAAGAATTCAAGCACTGAATTCACAACATACTATCGACAGAAACAGTAAATCTTCGATTAAATAGTTGAACGAAGAAATTAGGCTTAAACGGTAATTAGTCTATGAAACGACGTCGTAATGCGATAATCCGGAGAGAAGAGAAGAGAAGAGTAGAACCGTATCCAAAGATGGAGCCCATGAGAGCGCCGCCGGCGGAGTCTGTGGCAAAGCGGAGGAGGCAAACGGCGGGAGCGGCGGGGACGAGGGCGTTGGGAGAATTGGAATCGGGAACAGTGTCGGAATCTTGAGTCTGAGTGGTTGCGTCAGAATTCGGCGTCGCCATAACTGATGAAGACGTTGAACCTCTCTTCTGTGCTTCTGCCTCTTTGGGTTTTCTCTTTATGATTCTATTGTGTGCGAGTGAGTGAGTGAGTGATGTTATCCCTCTGCAAGATCTTCCACGACGTCGTTTTATCCCCTTCCACCTTTTTCACTCTTTTTAAGTTTTAACCATAAAGTACATTTTGAGATAAAAATATTTAAAAATTAAGTTATTTTAATCAAATGCTCCCTCAGTTATATTATAATTATCATCAGAAAAAATTATTTTAAAATAATTATTTATTTATTTTTAATATAATATTAGTTTTTTATTTTATTTTTTATGATATTAATGACCAACAATAAAATATATAAAATAAATTAATGATGATATAACATTAATTTTATAAAATTTTTATTATTTATTATTTTAATTTATATAAAATAACCTAGAATAATTATTATTTTGAGATCGAGAGAGCACTACATATTATCGCTTAGAGCTTCTTCTTTTTTCTTCTATTTTTAAATGTACTGAAAATACCAATTCAAATTATTGGAAGGATATTTGTGAAATCCTATGTATGGAATTGAAAGCTTGACACAATCACTGTCATCAATTAATTATTTAAAAATATTTAGATGTTAAATGAATAATTTATATCGAATAAGTCTCTTCATCAATAACAGAAAGAAGACATGAATAATATTAGGAAGTTTCTCCTGCTTTTGAGATGATTTTTATTTATAAATAAAGTGCATTTAAACGAGATTAATATGAAAAGCTTTTTTTTCTCCCGTGTTTCAAAAGTTTTTATTATAAATAAAAATTTTAGTTATGACTGAAAGCTATTGAATTATTTTTCCAAAAACTTTTATTTTCCCATTTTATCTTTAACAATTAATTATTTAAAATATAAAACTAATTAGCATGAAAAAACTTCATTCCCTTGCCTAAAATATATTCATTCTCAATATAACAAAAACATTAATACAGCATTTTTTTGTATCCTTAACTTAATGGCTGCCTTCACAATATTTAAAAGTATACAATATTTGTGAGTTGCCTTGGTTTTTGGGTACAGATTTGTGTGAGTTGTGTTTGTATCCGACTATCCGTTCTAAACAATATTTCCTCAAATAATTCATAAAAAAATCTGTAGCTTCTGTATTTGCCAGCAAAACTCAAGCGGTAAAGAACAAATAATTCGATGCTATTACTTTTACCTAGTGTCAGTACAAACAGAAAAGAATTCGAACTCCACAAACCAAGTGCTCCCACAGCTTAAAAAATAGAATGAATTTTAAACCAACACAAAGAATATAAATGGGGTGGTGTATTGATCCAAGAAGGATCTGATGCTAGACAAACTTTTGGAAGTTTGATTGTTAAACTCATCAATTGTTAATCAATCCAACTAATGTCGAATTAATAATGCTGTTGATAGATTGCTCCAAACTCTACTCTCCATGCCTGATCATCATGGGAAGTTGCATCCTTGTGAACATCATCAGAATCCTCTCTATATAGTGGCTGCAGTGCAGACTCTGGTAACCTGCTCTTTGCGAGGTACTGTTTCATGGTAACAATCTCCATCTTGTGTTTTCTTTTCAGCTTATCCATTTGCTTTTTTAGCTTTTCATTATCTTGTTGCACTTTTCTGAAATTATCCTGTATAAGAAATATAAAAATCAAGAGAAAATTAGAATTGTCCGAAATGGATCATCACAAATTCTCCTGTATAAGAAATGCTATTGATTTTAGGGAGGGTTGCGTTAAGCATAAGGTAATGCACCCCCCCACCAAGTTAGTTCATTTATCAGATGCATTTGAAAAAATTGATGGGATTTTTACCTCTGCAACAGACGCTGCATGCTCAGCTTCTCTTAGTCTGACAAGTAGTTCTCCAGCAGCATGAACAGCTTCTGCAGTTTCTCTAAGTTGAATCTTGAGATTCATGTTCTCCTTTTTCAAAAATTTTGCTTCCCTTTCTCTCTCCACCCTCAATGCAGAAAGCTCAGCAGCAAGAGATTTGGCAAAGCGAGCATGTCCCCTTTTTCCAGCCTTTGCCGCTGCTTTCTTCACCTCTGCTATGCCTTCCATTATAGCATTGTGCTTTGCAGCCAAATCATTATATTTTTCTTGGAGGTCGGCATAGTGTTCCACCATTCTACCATGTCCGAGAACCGCTCTTTTTAGTGCATCGTCTAACTCTTCAGTGCACTTCTTTTCTAAACTCAGTTCCATCTCTACCCTCTCTGCCCTCTGACGAATGGACTCAAGATCAACTCTTAGTTCATCAGTAAGACAAATCCACTCACTTTCCATTTCTGTCCATCTCTCCCTCTCTTTCTCTAGCTCATCTCCACCATTATCAAGAGAAAATACACCACTTTTTCGGTGTTGAATGGATCTTGACATTAATGATAAGGATGATCTTAGTTTGTCGGTGGACTTTTTAACTGGTGCATCACTACATAATTGCATCCTGCTTCTTAGATTCTGAATCTCCTTAAGAAGTTCTTCCTTCTCAGCTGCATCGAAAGAGCTGTCTCTTTGATTTACGTCTTCCTGGACTTCTTTAATTTCACAATTTTCCTCTATAACATCTGGTAAATGCCTGTCTAAGGAAGTTCCCCTTGGAAGCTGCAAACAACATAAAAGGTACGTTAAAAGGGCGAGTTCCAAACATTCCAATGGATAGGACTTTATATTATAAATAAATTACAAAACCAACAGTTGACCTTGTCTTCATGTTTCAATGAGTTATACTCTTCTTCATCCCTAGTCAGTTTATTGCATTCTGGATCATACACAATGATGGAAGATTTTACTTCCATTTCTCCTTTCAATTTCTCCACCTGGACAAACCAAACTAAATTGTCAGTAATGTAAAATTCACACAACAGATTATTCACAAGGGCATGACTCCTTATACCAATTGATTTAGTTCTTCAATTCTAGCAGCTTGCTTCTTGCAAACTTTCTCTAGTTCCTTTTCTCTCGAGATTGCTTTATCCATTATACTCTGTAAATCCTTTAAGCAAAAAAAAAAAAAAAAAAGATAAATCAGTTTTACAAGAAAATTAATCACAGAACTTTCTGGAAATTGTCTATAAGACATACTTTTGGAACCTTATCTGTCAGTCCATCCGGATTCTCTGCTTCAGCTGTTTCAACCCTTGACTTTATGCTATCCTGAACCTCAGTAGAATCCTGATCATATATTCTTTTAAGGCAAGATTCGCAAAGCAAGCTAGCAGTTCTTTCATCGACAGAATATTTCTTCCGTTGCATTATTTGATCACAAGAATCATCCTTGTCTTCTGGACAAGGTGTCAAGGTTAAGCACTCAAAAGAGAAGGAAGTTAAAGATTTGTTTAATGCTGAGTTTCGCTGGTGATAATCAATTATCTGCAATCCCCTCTGAAGGCTTGCTGCCAAGGATTCGGTAGGACCTTGAAAAACCTTGCTTGACCGTAGTGACGATCGCATCTGCTCACCCTCTTTAAATGATTGCCTTAATATATCATTACTGGAACTCATATTCTCCTCTGCCACATTGTTCCAACTTCCAAGACAACTTGGTGAATAAGCCACACTTTTCCTCTGGACATTCTTGATTTTTGGAGACTCAGACAACTGTGGTTCTCCAAGTATTGGAGAACGACTACATGAGCTAACTGAAATGCTATCTCTGAATGTAGATTTAATTGTCCTTGAGGCATTAGCTGTGCATGAAAAGTCATCTGCTGATGCATCCAAGGTGGTTGTTGATCCCTCAGTTTCCTCGGGACATAGCTTACGCATTGCTTCTCTATAACATACTTCCTCTTTTTCAATTTCATCACCACTGGTCATATCTGTGTCACAATTTTCCGCAAAAGAATAATACTGGACACAATCTTCACTGACAGATATGTTTTTAGGGTTCTCTTCACACGAATGATACAATTCATCAATCTGCTGGCGTAATTGCCTTATGTCTTCCTCGTCCACATTTACCTCTTCATCAGTGTCATTATCAATGCAAGGTAGGAGTAGAGAGCGGTTTAAGCTGACTCGCAACTGATTTAGGCTGTCCCGTACATTGCGTACTTGGAGGTTTCCATTTTTACTCCCATCTGAGCTATGAACCTCAGCCTTTGCTCTAATAAGTTCTTCCTGCACCAAAGCAAACACATAATTCTTTGATGTCATATCTGTATCAACCCATTAAAAACTATGTCAGTGATGTCCTGAAGATAAATAATACCTTCAGTTTCCGGATTTGATCACTTAAATCATTAACATCTTCCTCCTTTATTTCATTGATAACAGGTTCATTTCTAATGGTTCTCACTCGCTGTCCAAACCTGAGAGTGCGCAGCGTTTCATTATTCCTACAATCAACAAATACAATCTTTACCACTAGAAACAAATTATAAGATGTCAGGCATACACATAAATAGGTAATGCTCCTCGGTCCAGGTAAATACTTGTTATCAGGGGAGATGGAACAGATCAATGAGAGTTTGGCATTTCCACCGAGTGATTCTTGTAGTAAACGAGTTAAACAGGAATTCCTGTTTGAAATTTCTTCTGCTTTTTCTGGGTGAGTTTCTTTAGTCAGGGCATCTACTAAGTGCCTACAGCAGTGAAATAAAATAGTGGTTACAAAGAAGTAAAATAAGGACGGGATAACTTCACCCATTAAATAAATAAATAAGACCAAGATATTGCTTTCAACCAACACTAGATGCGGTCCTGTGCATTTTGCACGGAAGAGACAAAATAATGCAATAAACGGTTAAAATCACAAATAACAAATAAAAAATAGTAAATGGCATGAGGCAGGAATTGAAATCAAGAGAAGCCACGTATGTGTTGCCAGGACAATTTTAATAAATATTTGGATAACTGAAAACTACCAACTTTAGACATTGGTAGATATCTTACCCAAGCTGAGATAAGGACTTCTTTACATTCTTGTCTTCCTTTAGACATTGCTTGCCTGCATCCTCAACTTTGTTCCTGTCCTGTCCAGCAAGATCAACAAGGCTAATTCTGCTAGATTTTGAACTACTGAAACCATTTGATGATATTCCCTGCAGCACCAGTCAAAGAAAACCAGAGGTAGCAATTAACTAAGAGAAAATTAACAATATAAATCTGTCTCAATCTTAAATAAGGAAAAAAAAAAAAAAAAAAAGATGTTAGTCTTCCATAGCTAGTCACTTTAAATACAATTATAGTGGGCAATACCTTACACCAAGATTCAATCACAAAAGTGAAAATTATATGTGATCTAGAGCTCTTAGAATTTAAGCTTGTTGCTCCAACTTTTCTGCTTGAAAGGCCCTACCAGCATATAAAGACCTAATTAGCTAAGCTGATAAAGTATAAATAGTATGCAGACATCTAATATTCAACAATATATTTCCTTTGATGCTTCCGTAGTCCCTACCTTAATCAGAATTTGTGTTACATCATCATAGCTAGTGACATATTCCTCTGTCAGATTCTCTATATACAATGCATTTTTGGAATCATCTTTCATCTGCAATAATTTAGACCAGCCATAATAAACATGCAGCAATAGAAAACTAGTGTATTAGTCAATAATGTTTTATGATAAATTGTAGCACAAAAGGATGGCATATGCATGCCTCAAGGTTCCGCTGGGTTGGATCAAGTAAATCCCCAATTTGTTCGTTGTATATCTGTTTCAAACAACAAATGAAGAAGAAACAAGATCATTATCATACAAACAAGGAAGCCAAAATGTGAAGTTTTATAAAGAATTACCTCAAGGAAAGAACATCGACATTGGTAGTTGAATTGTTTCCCGTCAGACACATGCTGCTCCTAATATAGTAATTGAAAAATAAAAATAAAAAACAGTCAAAAACATTATAGAAAATAGATTTAGTGGTTAAAGCAGGAAGTAAAACGTACTCTCTCCAGCTCAGAAAACAACATTTGGAAGATCCGAGGAACAATTCCCTTGTGACTTTTGGGCGAGGGCTCCTCAAACATGGCACTTGGGGGACCCCACATTGTATAAGTTTTTCCACTTCCAGACTAGCAAAGAATTAAAAGAAAAATAAAAAAAAATCTCCAACAATTAATTGTCGATCAAGAATGCCATTTTTTTCTCTCACTAAAAGGTAAAAATAATATAGCAAACATCAAGAAGTACCTGGCCATATGACAGAATTGAAGTGTTGTAACCAGCTAAAGCATTCTTAACCAAAGGGACACCAACTGACTGAAAAATATCTTCCTGAACAAACAACAGCTTATATAAATCACACTTATCTTCTCTTAACAGCATGGAAGCAAATAAAATGAACTATTAGTTGCTTCATTCACAAAAGCAAGTGAGCAAGTCATATAAATAGTAAGTATCATAATCCTATCATAGAAAATTATTTAAAGTTAAAAAAATACTAGTTGTTTCATTTATAAAATCAAGTCATATAAATAGTAAGTAAATTACCTTAATCCTATCATGGAAAATTATTGAAAGATAAAGAACATAAATCACAAATAGCACAATGAAGTGAAGTTATTTACCTGATTGGTGTTCGAATCAAAAACTGAATCAAAGGTAAATTGCCTATCCCCAACACACAAGGTGTCAGAAGAAACCTTCTTAACAGTTCGATCTCCCTCTATTCCATTGTTATTCGTAGGTCTGATCCGTACTACAACCTGTTTCAGAACCATATTATAAGTAAATAAGAAGCAGAAATTTTTTCACATACGACATCTCATCTTCAGACTCACAGATAACAACTTCAATGTTCAAAAAAAGAAGCCCATAAAGAGAGAAATATTGGCGCTTACCTTGACTGATGGGTCGGATTCAAGAGGGAATTTCGATTGTTTGAGGTTGTTCTGAGAAATTGAGGTTTTGGACTGTGATTGTTTGGTTGTGGAAGGCAACGATTGTTCATGGTTGATCTGGATGTTGGAATCGGTGGGGGGAGTGTTCTCTGCATCTGAATTTGGGATTTTAGGGTTTGAAATGGTTTTGTGTTTGGAAGAGAGTGATCTGGGAAGAAAATTTTTGAGGGATGAGGATGAAATGGTGCCAGAGAAACGAGTCTCTGTAGTTTCTAAGTTACTGCTTCGTCTCATGGTTATGGTTTCGCTGAGCAAGCAAACAATTTAGCAATGAAGCTATACAGAGAGAGAGAGAGAGAGAGAGAGAGTGATAAACACAGAAAGAATGAGAGTTTTGGATTCAAACGTTGAGAGTGAATACAGAGAAGAGAAGCAAGTTTTTGAATTGAGGAGGTTTAGATGACCGTTGGAAGAAGGATAATAGCCAATGAAATGACCAAATTATCCTTTATTCTTTCCTAAAGACAAATAATGGCTTCAAAGAAAGAAAAAAAAAAAAAAACATCTAATTTAAATTGAGCTTTTGTTGTGACTATGATTTTTATATTCCTATGTTTTTTTTCTTCTTCTTTTTCCCCTTTGGTTAATAAGGGTAAAACATCTCAATTATACAATTTGGCTGCAATTGAAAGAACTCCGTAGTATTAATATTTATTAGGACGAGATGAGAAAGGGCCAGATATGTTAGGAAAATGATTACTCTAATCTATTCATGTAAAGGGTGTAAGTATCTAAATAGATAAATATTAAATCTACCATATATATAAAATATAAAAGAAGATTTTGCTGTATGTCATAATGTGACAATCTTATATTTATTTTCTTAAAAAATATTCAATAAAATTATTTATTTTTAATTCGAATAAATATAATTAATAATTAAATGTAATTAACTAATATTAATATAACATATTTATGCTAATAAATTAATTATTCAATAGATTGATGTTAATAAATTAATTACTAAGCACATTACAATATCAAGAAGAATTAATAACCATGTTATACGAAAAAATACTAATAAATTAGTGTTTGATTAATAATCAATTGATGTATTGAATATATTTAATTTCTAAATTTATTATAATAAATTACATTAACTATCACTTTAATAATTTAAATTAATTCAATCAAATAGAATTTTTTTTGTCATTATATTTATTCTACATGTGATTTTTTTCTCTCTTCTATTTTTCAGTTTTATTCACATTCCAACAAAAATTATCCATAAAAATTATTAGGAATATATAATCAATATTTATTCTAATTAAATATGTATTTTAAATTCTGAATTTTAATAACTTTTAAAAATATTTATTATAATAAATTAAAATATCAATTGAGTAATATAATTATCAATTTAATATATAATATTTGTTAATATTTTAAATTTAATAAAAGTATAATGTTATACTACAAACTTTGTCCACATCTAGTATCCTATACTAAAAGGATACATATTTAATATTTTAAAATATAATAAAGACGAGTCCTGTTCGTTTAACAGTTTCACCAGCCAGCCATATCTCCACATAAAGAGAGCTAGTTTCCCACCTAGGTGAACCCGAAGCTAGAGCACAGGTAGAGATTATTGATTCTGGTGACCAAGAAGTTTTATTAACATAAATTTGAGCACCACAAGAATATTATATTTAATTAATTTTGGTCTATTCCACACTCACATAATTAAGGCATTTGCAGATAACATGAGTTGACAATTCAGACTGTGATCCCTCTTGACGCACTTAACTTTAGGTGAATGATATTGTGATGACTATTGCTCCGGTTGCCAAATTGAGACCAGCATGAAATGCAAGCATGTAAAGCCAGCTTAGCCCCTTAAGCTTTCTAGCTTTATCCACACACTCAACTTTAAACTTAATTATAACAACAGCATGCATTACTCTTGTGCTCCCTCTATTTTCACACACACAACTCTACTTAGACTTGAACAGAGGAAAACTATAGATAAGTTTACACAAAAACTTGAAATTAAACGTTTTTTCTGTGGTGTTTTGGGCTGGGAGGAAAAGTTAGTCCAACTTGAAATTAAAACTAGTAAAACTTTTACTAAGATTATGAGCTAGCTCACATAACTGAATGCTTTATCATTATGAACAATGATATTTTGCTTTTTTTAACATTTATTTAGCATTTATTATTTTTCTCTAACTCTATTCCTATCATATTATATTGTCTATAATCTTTATATTTTCTCTTTTTTTATCACTCTTTCTATGTGTCTACTAACATATTAGTTGTCAAAGCATTATTTTCCTACTGTTATATATTCAATCACAGAACTATTTTTTTCTATTTTTCTCTCACACTTAGGTCAGTTAGGTGTCTAATAGTATTTGGATATCCATATAAAAGACATGGGAGTAGTTAATTACTGGCCGGTGAGGCATGAGTATGTGCTAGTCAGAACGTAGTTTGATTGAAAACGATAATGGGAAATGAACAGTATTTCAATGCATCCTGACTCTTACATATGATTTCAATTTTTCAATAACAGTGTCGAGATTTTCCAACACTTTTTCAGGGTTTACCTTTTATTTGGCACAATAGCATCAATCCACCTGGGCAATTACGCAAAATTATGTAACTAAATGTACAAGGCATAACTATTTTTGCAACTCACAAGCCAACATGATTAGTTTGGAATTATTGAAATTAAAAAGCTCGAGTTTAGTTTCCACCGTCAACAATTTCCTTATGATAAAAATCATGTGGTTAACGACGAAATTAATAGCATATCTTCTGCCATTAAGTGCAATTTTAAATTTTAGTTAAGAGAAAAAAAGTTTTTTACTCTTAAAACAATAATATTTTTTCTTCTTAATTTTACGCATTAGAATCCATAAAACTAGTTTCTAATATTTATCCAAATATATCCTGAATGGGATAATCTCCTTCAAATTTTCCATCACCTCATTTTTTTTATATGTGAGAATCAAAAATAAATATTAAGAATTCATAATAATTTATATATCATGTTCAACTAATTGAATTAGAATGCATTGATACAAATCTTTTGTCATCTGAAAATACCGAAAAAGAAGAAAGAAAAGAAGGAAATCACAGGCTCGTCCTCCATACATACATTTCAATTCTCTCACGAGTCAATAGTAATCGTAGTTTAATAATTACGTAATTAGCTTTCCAGAAGCTTATATCTTTTTTCTTGAAATGGTACAACTCACTGTTAATAATTGACTATGCAATTTGTTCTTATATGCAATGCAACAGCGAATTGCAACAATCAAAAGTCTCACATGGTACCCACATGTCCTTCCAATCCAAAAAATTCAAAGAAGATATTAAAATCTATTATATTAATTTAGTATTTATACTGCCTTTATTGGTCAAGAATTTTCATTAAGGTGTCTAATATATGAAAGCTTTGTACGCAAATTACGGCATCCATATACCGACTATATATGTCAAGGATGAAAAAAGGGTATTTGATGAGCAAAAGTAGAAAGGCACATGAAAGCACTCCAATGCACATCCATCCTTACCGATCCAAAAGAGAAAGTAAAAGGGGAAGAAAGAGCATGCAGATTGTCACGGATCTCACTCACTTAGTTAAATAAATATGTATGACTTTGTAAATTTTGGTATTATTTTTTATTTTCTATTAATAAAAAAGAACATATTGATATCCATCTTTATCTCTATTATTATTAGGGGACTTGGGTTGGGATTCTTTCACGCCACGCGTCAAATTTAGGAAATTAAGGGAAAATATTCAATCGGTGAAGGGCACGAGTAGTTAATAGTAGTGGGTCACATCTTATTTTAGAACTGAAAAATCTATAATGGATGGAATATTTGATAAATTTCAAGAGATATTCTCCAATAATAGACGGTATAGTCCTGCGAAAGATACAATTAACTATGATAGTTTGATAAAAATTTGGTAATTTCTTACACCAATAAAATTATAGTATCTTACGTTACCCAACGTTAGAAGAAGATACAACATCACAAGCATCTAACTTTTAAGAGAAGATGATCCGAGTATTTGGGAAATCCTCTTTTAAAAATTAGTTGATAAAATATACGTTTGGAGTCATGGTTTTTTCTCTCTCTTTTAAATAGGACAGAAAGTAATATCATTTATTATACTTATATAAGTATGATAAATAATATTATCTCTGTTACAAGTTAGGACAAGCGATAGTATGATGAAAAGAGAGAAGAATAAGAGATATAGATAGTGTGTTCAAAATAATGAGATGTCCAATATTATTATTTTATTATAAATAGAAAAATCAAATTAATGATATTTTGGAAACCACACCATAGAGAACATTTTCTGAAATATTATCGACCAACTTTAATATACCTTAATTTATATATAAAAAAAACATATTAATTGATATAAAAAAAAAAAAAAACAGAACTAACAGTTAAATACTTCACCCAACATTCCATATTACTCAATAATGTGGGACTTTGAGACCCGTAACACACAGATTCCTTATCAACACATCACGGTTTCAGTTGCTTTATGCTATTAAGAATGCTTTATATAGACATAGATAGTGCTCAAGATAAATTATTGTAGGAGAAAGAAAGCTTAACAAGTAAATACGAAATAAGTAACAAACTGATAAAACGTAATTTATTTGAAATTGTTTTACAAAAATGTATTCACGCCATTTAACTTCTCTTCCAAAGACACAATTGAGGGTTGTTGAATAGTGTGAACTATTGACGCCCCTGTTGTCTACCTCCAAATCTTTTTTCTTTTCTTTTAAGGTGATACCTCTAAGAAGTCATTTTGAGCTGATGAACAAAGCAGAAGACCCCACCATGATTAATCTTTGATTTTTATGTAAAACTTTGGTGCAAAAGAGTTGCAAAATACATCGCGGAAGCATATGCCATGGGACCCACGAATGAAGAAAAAGGGCAAATTTCTAGAACAAAAGTGCAAAAGCTCTTCTCATAAGTGGGCGACCGATGGTATCATGCGAGGAAATCTCTCATGTTCTAGACTCCTGAGATAACATCAATGCATTTCCTGCACAGGATTTTTGATGATCAAATTTGACTTCATATTTTTCTTCACATAAAAAAATGACACAGAAAGAGAAACACCAACAATGTTAAATTACTTTATGTGATTATACATGAAAAGAAAAAGGGTTAATTGATTATTTCTTGATATGTAGTTCTAACTCTATAAACCCAAGACTCGAGTAATTTAGGTATTTCAGAATAACATGAACCTACTGGCTGAGCAACAATAAAATGAGACTGATTGATTGTTCATGTCATCAAGGTAAAGTCGATTATAAGGGTCTTCATCTATATAGCCATCAAATTCAAATCTTACTGAGATGAAGAGTAAGAAATCTCCCTGGCAAACTTAGGTCCTGAGTGCTCCGATCGAGAACATGTGAAACTTTCAACTACTTGTCAACTACACAGTAAGATTCACTTCTCAACCTACTCATATGTTTCACAAAAAGTAAATCTTTCAAGTGAGTCCTACTGTGTGTACACCTTGTGAACATGTGACACTTCTAAAATTATTTTTAGATATCTAGAATAATATTATTTATTTATTTATTTTAAAATAAAAAGGTTAAGTGAATATCCAAGTGACACCTACTAGTCTGTGATACTATGTCAGCATGTAGCATTTCTAAATTATTTTTAATTCTTCAAATAATGTTATTTTTTTGAAATAAACATTAAGAACTTAAAACAATAATTTCATACCAACTAGGATTGAGTGCAGCGGAAGAGACTCATCCTCACAAACTGACAAATCAAGGTTCGAATTTATTCTAAAAGAGATATTTTTATTTATTGTTTGTTAGTGGCTCAAACAAAATTGCCTCTAAAAATGATATTTATGAAGAAAAAAACAACGAGTTTTCATTTAGGAAGGATATATGAAGGAAACAAAAACCAAAATCAAAATTTACTGTTTTTATAAATATGAAAAAGACTAATTTCATATTTTAAAGGAACACAAATTAAATAATTTTTTTATAATAGCTAAAATTAATACTAACTCATTTTTATAAGGACTGAATATAACCGAAATTATAACATGAAAAAAAAATTGTAAAGAATGAAAATCAAACTATTCTCTTATAAATTATTCTTCATAAAATTATGTGAAAGCAACAAAAAAAAAATATTATGGACATATACATCAAGCTTAGACCTTTTGGACAAATTATAGGACTACTCTTTGAATAGAAACTTAATCATATTTAAAATTCTTTATTTCTTTTCATATTTTCTTTCACAAACTCAATATATGTTAGCAACTAACTTATATTCATTAGTTATGTAAAAAAAATAGAATTATCTTAAATACTACATAGTTCAAACAAAATTATCTCTTTAAAAAATATTTGTATAATTTTAAAAAATTATACACCTAATAAGTAATAATGTAAAATTATCATTAAATCACAAATTATAATTTATGATAAATTTATTATCTTTTATTAAATTATCTTAAAAATTATACAAATGATAATTTATAATTTGATAATAATTTTTTAAGAATTAAATAATAATATAAAATAATTTTATATTATTTATACATCACTAACATCACATTAAACTTTAATTTGTTTAAAAAAAAAACAATAAAAAATACTAGAAGAAGGGACAGAAATGCACTCACTCAAAGTCGTAGGTGGGGGCAGAAAGAGAAGTGTGGAGCAGAAAAACTGAAAAGTACAAAGAAAAGTCATAAGCAGCATACCCCACCTCCAACTGCAAAATGCACACAACTCCCTTCTTATTGGTCTGTCTCAGCCATTCGCGCGGGGCTGCTGCATCCTTTTCCATTTCCATACCTTATCCTCTCTCTCTCTCTATCCCCACACACAACAATTGCAATAAATGAGTGCCCTCTGTGTATGCACAGCACCTTATTAATTACTCATATATACTCTCAACATACATACTCCAAATACACACAACAAATTCATAAAACAACACACAACACTACAGCACCTCTAGATTTTTATTTTCTTCACTGTTCACACTATTTCCTCCTTTCCTTTCACATTATCCCTTCCGTTTTTTAAACAAGCCATCTTGCTTTTGTTCCTTCTCTTCTCATCACCAACACGGCGTGTGTCCTTCATTCTGGATTAGAGCCACAAACATAACACATTCCGCTTTGACTTTGGAGGCTAAGGACCTAAGGCAGGTATTTTAAACCACAACAACTTAATCATCTCTGTGTTTTTAATTTAAGTCTCTCTTTTTTTTTTTTCCTGTTTCTCTCTGAATTCTTGTATGTTTCTATTTTTGCTTTAACTGTTTTCCTCCCTTGGATTCCGCTGGTAGTTTCTCTGCATAGAGCAGCAGAAAATAAAGCTAGTAGCTTTATTAGAATCTCCTCAAATCTGGCACTATGCTTTATTCTTATTGATGGCTTTTAAGTTTTGGCCGGTTCTGGGTATCTTAGTATTTCTCTAGAAAGTGGAAAGTTTCAATTTTGAAGCTGAGGTTCTGGTTCCTGGGAATTCGTTTCACTCTACTTGGGTTTTGTGGACCTTGATCCTCAATTCCGTGTTTCTCTGCTCTTAGCTATAAAGTTAAGGTTTGAACTGGGGTTGTTGTTTCTGAATTGCCTTCTTTCCTGTTAGTTGACAACTCACGTGACACCCCTTAGGAGAAATTCAGATTGAAGCTTCCTACTTCTCTTTCACATTTGGGGGTTGAGTGTTGCCTTTCCTTTTTCTTTCTTTTTCTATTTTTTTGTACTTCACAATTCACATACTAGAAATTTTCTATCTGTTTTGGATCTGCTTAAGCCTTCCTGGGCTGCAAATTTAAGGAAGTATTTTCAAGCTGAGTGTAGCAGTTTTGGTCTTGGAATAGTGAATTTTGAGTTCTTCCTGTTCCTGGTTCCAGTTCCTGTTTGAAGCTTGGGTTTAAGTTCAAAAAATCATTTGTGGTGTTGGTTTGAAGCTTAGCTTAACATAGAGTGACTTGAATTTGTTGAAGGTTTTTTTGCTTTGTCAGGTTCCCAATCACTGTGATATCATGGAATCCCCACAATCTGTTGTGTCACCATTCAAGAGCTCTGTCTCGGGTGAAGCTGAGAAGTATAGGTCTGATGTTTTCACACAAAGCTCGGGTCCTTTGTCTAAGGACATTGAAGTCAATGGAAGGGAAGCTGCCGTGGTTAATCCGGATGAATCCATCGGTGTTGTTGATGTTTACATTCATCAGGCCAGGGACATTCATAACATCTGCATATACCACAAGCAAGATGTTTATGCAAAGATTTGCTTGACTAGTAATCCTGAGAATACTGTCTCTACCAAGACTGTCAATGGAGGAGGAAGGAACCCTGTCTTCAATGAGAATCTTCGTCTAAGCGTTAGGACTGTTGATTCTGCTGTCAAATGTGAAATTTGGATGCTGAGCAGGGTGAAGAATTATCTTGAAGATCAGTTGCTTGGTTTTGCTTTGGTGCCTTTGTCTGAAGTACTGGTGAAGGATGGAAAACTAGAGAAAGAGTTCTCTCTTTCTTCAACTGATTTATTCCATTCCCCAGCTGGTTTTGTTCAATTGTCTCTTGCTTACACCGGTGCTTCACCTGATGTTATGGCTATTTCTGCAATGCCTACTGAGTTGGCCGCAAATGGCACCGAGAAGGACTCAGAATCATGTGAGTCACTGGCCAGAGATTTGGACAAAATTGAATTCCCAGATCCAAAAATTGTAAATGAAGACCACTGGATGGTTTCGGAATACTTTGGCATTCCATGTGAGGAGAGCCAGTGTTCTGATAGCTTGACCACTACTGATACTGAAAATCTTAGTTCTGAAGCAGGTGTTCAGATTGTGGAGAGCTTTTCAGCATGCAGTGTTGAATCTGTCCAACCACCTAAGGCTGATTCTCCACCCAGCAGTGTGTCAACAAATGGGGTTTCATCTCGTTCAGTGGCTGCAAGCTCAGACTCATCTGATGTTGCTGCTTCCAAGTCTCCCAGTCAGGAACAAGTTTCAGCCACCAAAGAGACAAATGGGGATGTCAAAGATGGTGGGAGTGACTCCTCAAATGGGGTGCTGAATGAGTCATTCCCTAAGCCTGTTGTGACTGTTAACATCGAGCCGGAGCCGAATGTGGTGCAGCAGGATTTTGTAGACATGTACATGAAAAGCATGCAGCAATTCACCGAGTCATTGGCGAAAATGAAGCTTCCTATGGACTTTGAAAGTGGACCAACTAGTTCAGGAAACTCTAGCTCTGAACAGAAGATACAGACACCAAAGAGCACCAACTCCCGTGTGTTTTATGGCAGCAGGGCTTTCTTCTGAACTTTTGGTTATCTTTGGATCAAGGGAATACTTTCAGGTGACATAGATTTTAGAATGAAAACTGATATCAGTAGTGAAATGAAATAATGCACTGTCCAGTGGGATTCTCGCTTCTGTACTTCTTGATCTGTTATAGGTAACAGGGAATCTTAACTTTGTACTCTCACAGGCTTGGTCCTATCTTAACTGCTACATGAACTTTTTTCTGTCTTGATCTTATTTTCTTGTGTTTCTTTTTGTTTTGGATGTCAATATTTTGTGAAAGCGATTTTCATCTGGCAAAAGTTTCATGCTGTGGATAATCACGAGTGGTACTAACATGGTCCCCACGTTCACATGGCTAATACTAAAGTTGATGGAGGGACCAAATCATCTATGATTTTGATTTCTTCTATTTCACACGAACAAGAGTACCGTACAGCATCATGGATATGCTTTTCTTTTTCGTGATTTGGGCCTTAAGCCTACATTCTTTTATCCAAGTTCAACAACTTTGGATTTTTGGAATGATGGTGTTTTGTTAACGAAAATGAAATTCTCCTAAAAGTTGAGGTATTCTACTCAATGAAAATTAAACTATTTTCTTTATATACAACTATCTTAAATAGTTATATACGATATGGATCCTCGAGTTCATAAGTGAACTACAACTGATTCAGTTTAAATCCAATGACTTTCACTAGCAACGCACATTTAATAACACGGTGCTGACAGGAAAGTTTTGGAAAGACACTCACGGTGCGAAACAAACATCATCCGCTGGATATGAATTTTTTAATTAAACATCAGTGGTTAAAATAGTGATGAACTACGGTGGAAATCCCTACACCGGATAAAATTAAAAGTATTATTTTTTGGGGGTTTCTTTCTATGGTATCCCAAATAATTTGAGAGATTTTGATACTGTGAATTTTTTAATCAATCAAATCATATGTCATCTTTTTAATTAAACCCTAATGTTTTTTAATTACTTTCAATGCTCTTTATAAAACCTTAAACCCCAAAAGATTTTTTATAAAAAAAAGTGTTGAAAGGAAACTAAAAAAAATTTAGAATTCATACTGCTAAATTATTTTTAATCATATTTTTTAATTTAAAAATTGAAAACTAAAAAAAAAAACAGGACTAATTTGAAAAAAAAATATTTTTATTTTTCTTTCTCGATGTCCTTCTCCCTTCCTAGTATCCAACCATCCCTGCCTCTCTGACACCACCCCGTAGTCGCCACTGCTCCGCATCGACGGTGTCAACAGAGAACAAAATGAAAACGATTAATGTCCTCCATAGATCTGAAGTCCTACCTACCCCGTCGCAAAACCCACCGTCACAACACCGTGAACCACCACGAATCCCCCACCTCAGCGGCAGCCGAAACTCCTTCACCAACAAATTCATCCCAAAAAACGCATCTTTTTAAAAAAAAAAAAAAACTTGCCTACAACCCCAACGATGAGGAAACAATTCACCCCAAAACCCAAATTAAACCACACATAACAAAAACCCATTCTAGTTGAATCCTGAACCAACCACCACCGCACAACCACGACGAATTGATCTCGCGAGTTGTAGTGCGGGGAAGAGAGAGAGAGAAAGTTGAGGTTTGAAGGTGTCGAGAGCATCGACGAAGATGTGAGCGTAGATTGGAAGTTGTTGAGATTGGAAAAGTGAAACAGTGATCATGGTGGAGGTGAAAAATTCGTGCAAGAGAAGAAGGGTATAATCGAAAATATATATTATCTAATTCTGGCAGTGTGCATATCCCTTTGGGGTATCTTAAAAACTATGGTGTGATGGCAATATGCTTGTAGTTTGAGAAGTAGTTGAAGAGGATCTTAATTTCTTGTAAATATAACTTGTAGTAACCAAGCCGACCCGTGCATTGTAGGGTAATGCATAGCTAGCTAACTAGTTATAGTTATAAGCTAAAATTGTAAATTTAAAAGTCGTTTTCCCAACTTGGTATTCTCGAAAATACACAATGAATATGTAAAACAAAGCCCTCCATAGAAAAGAAAGGGTAAAACATAGGACCTAAAAGTAAATGCCAAAACAGAAGACCTAGAAAAAGTAAGTAAAAGTATGAGGAAACCATGATTCTTTTAGAATAATAATTAACTGATCACATCTATCTTCTACTTGTCCAATTTTTTTTATTTAAATTAATAAATTTTAAAATATATCTTTTATAACTGTTTAATAAAAAAATATATTTTTATGCAATTTTTCTTTGTCTTTAAAATATTTGTTATTTAAAAAAATTATATTTGATTTAGGAAAAGAAAAAATTATAGTTATTTAAACTTTACCCTCGTCTCTTATTATCTTTAATACATAAAATAAGAGATTATTAATTAATGAAATGGGAATATTTTAATAAAGAATAATTTAATGTTTTCAAAAATGTTTTCATACAGACCAAATAATGATTTGTAAACATCAATTTCTATTTTCAAATTATGAAAATCAGCATAAAATGTGTATGAAAATATATCTATGGAAGAAATGAATCTCTTAAAATAAATATTAGTACTTTGAAAAATTAGTGTTTGACTTTAAGCCGAGTGATATGTTATGGTTAACAATATGTAGTACTTTATCACTACTCCTATTATAATTTATATGTTTACAAAACGTTTTCTAACATTTTAATATCCTTCATCGCGTTACATATGACTCGTCCGTCAATAAAACAATTCTATTTGTAAGCTGTGGCCCTGTGGGACAAATTGTTACTCCTGTCACAACTCTACAGAGAGTCGTATATCAAGTAAAAGGTGGATGAACTTTTAGCATAACTTACCTTTTTTTTATTAGATAATTTGGTTTTTTTTTATAATAATGTAGAGTTTAATATTTGATTTAACCATAGTGTTTAAACAATTATGGTGTGTGCGATGGGGACCATATCAAGATGACAAATTGGCAGCCCAAGGGTAGCAGAAGTTGTAGACTTGTTGTAACAACTCATTTGTGGCATCAATTATGATACCATATATTTCATTGCTTGCAAATTCTAAAGGTCCCACCACAAAGATTCAACCAGCCTAAGCCTATATGGACTGTGATGTGAGTGAGCATTGGTATGATCACAAAACTTGAACAAACACACACGGCATGGCCCCAATCCCATAAGGAAAAGCATTTGCTGGCAAAGACAGAGACAAACAGAAAAGCTTACTAGAATGCCTCTCCGTGTACAACCCAATGTAGAGTATAAAAATGTTCCTTGTTTTGACTGCGGACACTATAAGGTTATGAGAACTCTATAACCAAGCTGATTCGATAAGAATAATTAATTCATGAACAGACAGTGTAAATAATTTTTACATTGTTATTTGATTGATTGTCATTTTTACATTGTTAGCTGATTCAAAATAAGGTTATAGCAATTATACCAAAATTTTGGTTGACATTTTTCAATTCTTAAACCACGTTTAATACAAGAGAAAAAAAATTTATGTCCAAGAATTATGATTTCTGAAGATTGTGAATCTTAGGAATTATATTTTTTTTGGAATGAATAAAATTTGTTTGGTTGATTATTGAAATTTTAAATAAGTTTCTTTTAAGAAATCAAAGAGTTAGGCACTATTTTCATTATATTAAATAATTTGATAAAGAGTAAGATGATATTTTTAATGTATTAAAAGAAAAATTACTTGTGAAAATTAAGATTTTCACCTTTTTTCATTGATTTTTTAAATGGAAAATTGATTAAAAAATATTCTTTTAAAGGAATATTATTTTAAAAAAATTGATATCAAACATAAAAAACTAAAATTTTCAACCTATAATTCTCATAAAATCAAAAAATATTCCCCTACCAAAGTCCTCCCTCCTACAGTTAGTTTAGGAAAAAAAATGGGAAGGATGAAAGAGAAAGGATGGAAAACACCAAATTTTTCATTCTTTTCTTTGTTTGGAGCACTTTAAAAAAAAAAAAGAAGGAATAAAAAGCATGAGCTCACACGCACTAATAATTCCTCCAAATGTGAAAAGAAAGGGAAAGGGAAGTTTATTTAAGCAGACTTAAATACCCTTATTTTTTTTTCTATATTCTTTTTCATCTTCAAAATAGAAGGAAAGAACCTAGTACCTACACACTTCAATAATGCCTCCGAATGTGAAGAGAAAGGGGAAGGAATTCTTGCTTAAATAACTACAACACTGGACCTGTGCTTTGCAAGGTCAATGGAAAAGTAATTAATAAAAAAATTGCAATTTGCAAAGAGATAAAGAGAAAAAAAAAATGTAAAAGTTGGCACAAAATGGTGACACGTGTCTAATTTTTGGATAGTTTTATGTAATTATAAATAAAGTTCAATTACTCTTATTTTATGTATAATTTTTTTATTAGATATATTTATGTCATTTTTATATCCATATTTTGTATTTCATTTTTTTCTTAAAAATCAAACAAGAGAAGAAAAATTTGCAAAGTCATCTCAATTTTCACTCTTTTCTTTTCTTTCACTTTTATTTCCTAAATCAAACACACATTTTAGTGCATATAAATTAAACTCATTCAATAAATAAGTTGAAAGAGACAAGAAGATCTAAATGCACTGATTTAAATTTCATTAATATAAGATATATAGGAAATTGCAAATATCCATTGAAATTAATTAAAAGTATTAATTTAATTAGATATAAAAGCTAAAAATGTTATAAAATGAAAAAAGAAATACACAAGAATATGTCCCGATGTTAGCCTAAGGCATATTACTTTTGAAAATAGTTATGGTATCATATATTTCAATATCCCCAACATCCTTATCTATGGAACCTCAAATTCATTCATCCATTGTTTTCCAATTCAAAGTTCCAAGGAGTTCTAAAAGGTTATCATCCATGATTTTGTCATTGCCAGTTTGACACACGCTATTGTCTTCAAATTAATAAAGATTCCGCCATATGTCTACAACCACAACCTTCAACATAATTGAGTCATGTGCATTTATATGGATTTGCATGTGACAATCGTCTAAAATCTCCAACACAGGCTTGCATGGCTTAGAATAATGATATTCTACCCAAGTATTGTACTAATAATTGTGCACATCCAAGTTAATATAAGCTGTTTAATAGCTAAGACTATGGAGATATATATATAACTATATATATATAGTTATATACAATTTTGTGTGTGTCCTCTGTGGAGAGAGAGAGAGGACCACATTGTAATGGGGGGTTTTCAGGGGAAAACTGAAAGTGATACAAGACAAATCATGATCCATATAAGGATAAGAGTTAGCCAAACCACACACAAATTCTATCTTAAGATCCAAATTCGAATTGTAAGAAACAACTAAAAAACTAAAAAAGTTACTATTTAGTATTTACTATTGACAAACATAAGCTACCAAAAAATATTGAATCATGCTCCCTTATTTTAACCAATCAATTTTGGTCCATAACTAGATGCTTAACATGCTCAATATTTTCACCACAAAGTTACAACAACCAAACAGGACAGAAAGCAACTATTATGAATAGAGTCGTAATATCAGCAGGAACCAAATTTGGAATGTAACAATAAACCAAAGTATAAAGTTGTATAACAAAAGTCTAACAAAAAATAATATCTTTCCAGTAACTAATTATTTGATGGGGGATCCAAGATGGGTACCCCTCTAATGTATCAAACCTGATAAATCAAACAGAACTTCACTTACAATTTGATCAGAAACATGTCCCATGAAAAAGATGGTGACAAGAACAAACAGCTTTGCCAAGCATTACAGTGGCAAAAAAAAAATCAAAAATTAATAAACTATCATTAAGCATATTAACGATGATGGTGCATCCCTCCAGCAATGCACAATTAAACTACTGGAACCAATCTTCCTGAGTATATCCCGCAATCTGATGTTACACCTCAATCAAATTCCAAGAAAGGAACCTAGCCTTGAAAAATAAAGACAACAAAAATCCCAAACCTTACACAAAAACACTTGTGACTGATTTAGCTTCCGTATGATTTCACAATACATCGTTTTCTTTAACCAGTTTCCCTTGATCTACTGTTACCATAACATATCCAATTAACATATCTCCTAAGCAGCAATTCCTGAAACAAGTAGATATGCAACAAAAGAAAATGAGTATACAATGAAGTTGAACCAGAACAGGTAAAAAAACGTAATGGAAATACTCAAATGCCAACCCTTTCACAACCATATAATACAAGAAAGTATAATCAAACCTAATTTTTCACTAACGAATCAAAGGGGTGTAATCTATGTCTATATTTTGTTTTACATTTTGAAGCTCTCAAATCCTAATTATTGAGAAAATAATCATACTCAATTAACAAGAGTGAGTAATCTATGCCTACATCTCTAGCATCTTGCAAGTTAGTATAACTTCACATGAAACATCAAATTTGAATATCTTTAAATGAAAGTAATCAAGAAACTCAGGCATTATTACAGCAAGCTAAGCGCATACTTAGTTTGAGAATATTTCTTCTTTTTTTCTTTTTGTTTTCACTAATAATTAAAAAAATGTCACTTTGTTTTTTACTATATTCCTGTTTTCAAAGATTTGCACAAGAAATGGTGAAAACATTTCTTTTATAGAAAATATAACTTCTCAATGGTTTTCACTATTTCCTATATAAATCTTTGAAAACATAAAATAAAGTAAAAATTAAGTGATATTTTAGTAATCACATGCGAAAATAAGAAATGAGAACATAAAATGTTTTCTCAAACAAACCACAGAGGCCCTAATATACTTTTAGACTGTAGTAAGAATTTACAATGACAACATCAAGAATTCAGGAATAAAGGAAACATGTCAATAAAGTCAGGAACCTAGGGTGTTTGGTATAATTAAAAGACATGAATAATGCTTCCATGTTATGTTTATCTATATTCACAATTGTAACATGATGATCATCAGCTTAAAGACAAATGTAACAGCACATTAAAAATAAACAGACTTAATTTTCAACTTCCATCAGTAATATTCCTATTCTGAAACATAGAAAGTCCAAAACACACAATTGTTTTATGAAAAAATGGAAATGAACAACAGACAATGTATAAACTATGATCTAATTTTCTACATGAGACAAGAATGTAGCCAAAGATCTTACCTCTATTAGTTTGTCTACTTATTACATTGTAGTTTCCAATAAAACCCTCAGAACTCTTTACTGGATCATCTGAAGCTATACCACCAAGTCCACCATAACCAAATGAACCAGAAGCATCTATCTCAGAAGCAGCAGACCGCCAAGTTGAGTCACCGTAAACTGAACCATTGCGGTACAAGTTCCCATAGGATCCTTCATAATCACCAGTTGGTGCAGTAAATGTTGAGGATTGAGGCACACTTGGGCTGCTGTTCCTTCCATACCCTCCACCTCCTAAACTGATGCTGTTATCTCCACCTTCATAAGAGTTACCCCAAGTACTATACCCAGTGGCAGCCCCTCCACCCTGGGTTGGAACTGATGAACCCCAATTGGTGCCACCATTTCCAATTGAAACACCAAAAGCCCCACTTCCAGATCCCAAGTAAGTGCCAGGGCTGACTGGACTATTGGCAGCATTGTTCAGGCCACCACTTCCCCAAACACTCCGGGAAGCTGAGTTCATAAGAGAATCGCTTCTCCCATTGCCCCCGTTATTGCCAATAGGAGTGGTATATCTGTTAGAGTTGCCATTGTTGAAAGGACTCATCCGAGCGTATCCATGACTGCCACCATAACCAGAAGTCCCTCCATAGCTTGGGTTCAATCCTAAATCCAAATTCACTCCCATTCCATAACCACTGGAGCCAAATGGGGTAAACCCACTTCTGGCACTAGTAAGTGGACTAAACCTTCCATCCATCCTGACTCCATAACCTCCAATTGGATTCATATTGAAACCCTGAGCATAACTATTTAGGAAGCTGCTGGTCCTATTCAAACCATAGTTATATCCTATCAATGGGCTTCGGGTAGGTCCAGGGGAAAGCTCTTTAGGAACTGCCCTCTTGACCTCAACCATCTTCCCATTGAGTTCATGAAATGTCTTATAAAGAACTCTGTCCACAGCTTCTTCTGAATCATAAGTGATGAAGCCAAAACCTCTTGGCCTCTGGGTATTGTGATCATACATTACAACAACATCAGTAATTGTACCAAACTGATCAAAGTACTTCTTAAAATCACTCTCTGTGATTGTTGATGGTAAACCTCCAACAAAAATCTTTTTGGTGCGTCCAGGACTCGGAGATCCATGGATGCTACCAGACTGTCTGTTTATAGTTTGCTGATCATCCCTAGGAACAGCTTTCTTAGCTTCAACCTGCAAATTGACAGCACAACACACACGGATCAAATCTGCAAGTCATTTTCAGCTTCCTGTCCTATAAGCAAAAAGAGTTCAAGCTTAATCCAATGCAGCCATAAAAATCCAAGCACTAATTTGGCTGAATGGAGCCAAAATGAGCATGATTTATATCACACCAACATTGTAGAAAATATAAAAGTAGGGACACAATGATCTCTATCAGAAACATAAATTTAGCTAGGCCCCATCACTGCCCATCCAAATAACATGTATATTGAAATAATGCTTCACAAATCTATGATGAAAAACTCACTGTGCGGCCATCAATTATGTGCTTATCCATAATGACTCTCTCTGCAGCAGAAGGATCAGCAAAGACAACAAAACCGAAACCGCGAGCACGGCCTGTTGTCCGATCTCTCATGATCACAGCCTCTATCACCTCTCCATATTTCCCAAAATATTCTTTCAGACGTTCGTCATCGGTGTCCCAGGAAATTCCCCCAATGAAGAGCTTGCCAAGATCCGACTCCATCTGTTCTGTCACCAACCATGCCCAGTTAACCATCAATCACTCATTTCATCAAACAAATCCAATCCAACCATTCTTATTGAATCAAAATTCTCATGCCAAACCAAAAAACAATATAACATAAAAAAAATAGAAATTCCAATACACACAATCTAGATTTTATATTATTCAATGATGGGCAAAGTTCCAGTCCCAGAACCAATCTAAATGCATAGTTGATTGAATAGTGCATAATTGAGCTAAATTACCAATAAATTCAATTTTTCATGAGCAAAAGCAAAGCAAAGCGATCAGAAATGCAGATTAGATAAATCTGTGAAGAAGGGTCACCTTATGTTGAATCTCAGCAGAACCCAGTTGGTGCTTCAATCAGATACAAAGTGGGTTATGCCAAATTCGATCTATCGGATCTTTGGAGCATCAATCAAAAAAACTGAACCAAAATATCTAATCCAGCAAAGAGAGAAAACCAAGCAGCTATGTTTTTTTTTCAAAAAAAAAAAAAATGTTTTTAATGTTTTTTTTAGTTTGTTTTTTTGTTTCTTTTCTGGGATCAGAGAAGAAGAAATTTAGAGAAGGCGAAGAGATCAAAGGAAAAAGAGAGGAACCCAGATGGGGAATTCACCATCCAAAGATGAATGGTTGATGATGGAAACAAAAGAAACTAATAATAATAAAAAAAAATAATGAGAGGTCATGTGAAAATTTGAATGGCAGGGAAAACTAAGAATGAGAATGAAAACAGAGGATGTGGTGTCATCCTCTCTCTCTCTCCTGTTTTGCTTTCTTATCTTGTTGCTTGCTTCAACTAGGTACCCTTAATTAAATCAAAAGAAATGGAATTTGAAGCAAAGATGGGCAAAACACAGTTCACTATTATAAATAGATATATTTTAAGAGAGAAAGAGAGAGAGAGACAGACAGACACACTGCAAATCGTGCAAGAATATTTGGAGGATCCAGCAAATGACAACAGATCATGGTATTTTTAAAATTAAATAAATTCAACTATATATAAAGGGAAAATGTAAATCACCTAATTACTTATTTATTTTAAATAAATAATATGAATTTTCATAAAATAAATTAATGTGAATATATATATAGATGCAGTGGAGTTGTTGAACAAATTGTTTGTTATAGTAATTATTAATTTGATATATTTTATATTTTATATAGATATAAAGGTAGCAAATCCAACCTAAAAAGAAAAAAGGTAACAAATCCTTGTATGAAGTGATTCTTTAAAATTAATGTGTGCAGAGAAGACTTTATTAATTAAAAATAGTAAACTATACTTCGATAATTTTTACGTTTCTAAAAGAATTAATCTTCAACTCATTGAGTATTGTCAGTGAAAAGAAAAAGATATGTGCTTTTAAATACTGGTAAAATATTATATATATATATATATATATATTAATTTATTTTATGAAAATTCATATTATTTATTT
>PYAF01006068.1:2074567-2123369 GCA_007407185.1 Glycine tomentella | reverse complement strand
AAAAAAATAGGAAGAATACATGTACCATTTAAGTGAATAATTAATTAAAGGAGAAAAACATTAATTTGACATTTTTTTTTTGCTGAATGGACATTAATTTGACATGTGTTACAGAAGGAAAAAGAAAAATATACACAAAAAATATCTGACTTTAAAAATGAAAATGTAAATTTATTATATAGGATCAAATTTGATTAGATATTTTATTACTATCCTCTCTGTATAAATTATATATATTTAAGAAAATTAATTTATGCTTTCCATTACTTGGCATCATGTTCCAAAGAGGAAATTCAATTGGAGATGCTTTTCATCTAACAGCTCGCAAAATGCAAAACCGTTCTGGAAAAAACGAATGAAATGATGATATTTGTTTCAAAGAATTTGGACTAATATTTACATCAAAATGCATATTGAAGTAGTTGTTTTACTCTCGAGGAACAATATTTGTAGGTGATTTAGCTCATATTATTTGGTACAAAATCGTCTTTTAGATTTTGCATAACTTTATTTTTTTTGTAAAAGTGAAAAAAATTATAATTTATCAGTTGTTTTGGATATGGAATGGTATATGCATACTTAGGGGGGGGGGGGGGGTCATCGGATTGGAAATAGGAAACGCCATAACAATAAGAATATGTTACGTGACACTTGAAATTATTTTACGTATTGATTACACACAGAGATAAAAACGTTTTAAATTTATGATAGTAAGCATTTTTCATCCTTAAAATTTGTATGAAGCTTTAATATCCTTACCCATCCGTGGTCATGATGTTAATACAAATAACGATATCTTAAGATTTTGTTCTTGTAAGTTTTTTTATACTATGATATTGATTCATCATTATCATTTTCAATGGAATTTTTCCTTCCAATTAGTTTTTTATCTTCACAAGATCCAAACTCAAAATTTTATTTAAGAAAAAGAGTCTAAAATTGCTCACACCAACGACTTTTCATGCTTTGGATTCAAAATGAGCTTTAAATGTTGCAGATTTTTACAACGTTTTAAAGATAAAGTAACGAAAGAATTAAAATGTTAGGTTATTGTGGGAGTAGATGGAGCATCAACTTTTTTCTTTATTTCATTTAAAATTTGATTGAGAGTTTTGATGGGGGAACAACTGAAAGTGCAACGCAATCCGACGGGTAATTCCCATAAACAAAGGAAAATGCCTCATAACTTTTGTACCAATACAGTACACCCAATAACATCGCCCAAAACCTTTTTGTTGTCGACACCACAGGAAAACTCGTCTTCATCTCAAATCTTATGCATCATTATAATTATTATTAGTATTATTATTATGCAATGCTACGTCAACACTCAATGTTGAGTTACACCAAGGTGACATATGAAGGAAAACAACAACACGGAAAGACTGGTTGGTTGGTAACATATTTTTCCACACTCCTATGATCAGTTGGTTCCTCCTATGGACACCTTGAAAGCTACTCTAAAAGGCTTAGGCAGAGATCGCAATATTTGAAGCTGAATCTGGAGTAACTCCTTACCTTGGGTTTTTTCCAAAACAAACCCATCATAACGTACTACGTAATCATAACGCATTGACCTCATTTTTCTTTTTCTTATTTTTAAAAGCTTATATAAGAAATATTGAAGAAAATAAATTTAAAGCCAAAAAAAATAAAGTATCATATTTTCAAGTGTTGAAAAAACGTAAGCACATTTAAGCGGTGAATCAACACTGCGAAGACCAATAAATAGCAGAGGGAAACCCAAGTTTGACCCTAGGATTTGGAAGCCTTTGATGCTACTCAACTTAGACTTCAGCTGTTGGGACGCTCTTTTTTTGGACTTTTTCATAGTAAGATGTTATTTTCCTTGAGCTTTCTTTTCTAAACACTCTTTACATTTTACACAACCTTCAAATTTCATATTTTGGTTGGCAAGTTATTTTTCAGAAATTTGGTATCATAAAGTCATCATGTTCATATAATAATAATAATAATAATAATAATAATAATAATAAAACTTCTACTCGGATCAACTTAATAGTAACAGGTTTAGATAATTTACATGAGGTTTCTTTCTAGATTTAAACTCCATTGTCACTATTATAAAAAGTAAATAAAATTTCTCACATAAATATTTCATATTAAAAATTAAACATTTTGGTAATCGGGATATAATAGGATATAGTTATACATGAAAATTAATAATAAAACTTCTCACACAAATATTTATGCAATATATATATATATATATATTAATACGTTTTATTCTAGGAATTTCATATTATTTTTCCCTTAAGTTTTCCAATTTGCTTTTGTTTTGATTGACGAGGAAAGACAAATAGGGGTTTATATGGATTGGACATGCCACCCCAGAAAATAGTTAAACCTGTTAGAGCAAATTAATTGATTAAAAGCCTCTAATAAGCTAATCTGAAGTTAAAATATTTAGAAGGGGAAATATATAACAGAGATCGAATTCCTGTACTCAGAATTTATGTTTCACAATTTCACTTGAACTGACTCAAGGAGACATAATAATTATTCTTCAATTAACTATTTCATTGCTTTATCTTTTTTGTAGCAGTGATTATCATCCGCACACGCTCATTGCTTTTGAAAAATCAACCCAAACGAGTTTCAAACGCATGACATGCTTATCATTATTCATCTGTTCAGGTGGGTAAAAATTCAAGTAAAACCCACAAATTCAGGTAGCTTCACCATGCCACACTCTTTTGTTTTTGGATAAAAAAAAATTATTAGCATTTTAGCATATATTAAGAGTTAGGTAACATCATTGTATTCTACAGATAGAGTTATTGAAATTTCATATGGAAGGTACATGATTCTTTTCCTTGTCCTTTCATGATAAACACGTTCAATTTTTTGGTCTTTAATTCTGTTTCAAGAGAAATAAATTGTGATTAATCTGAAATACACTTCAAAAGATAAGTAAAATATGATAAATAATTATTTATATCAGATCAAACTCAGATATTATTCAAACGATTCAACCTTAATTTTAGCACATTAATCACTTGTTAAATAAATTCAATTTTAAGTACACTTATTTCAACACCTCTCTGCTTTTGCTTGTTGTCTATATAATCAACAACTTGAAGCATATATAGCTACATTTATATAGCAAAATATAGTTAAAAAAATTCATAATTAATAAAATATTAAAATAACATGTATCTGATCAAGTACAAAAGCATAGTTCCAGAATATAGGATTAATTCCTTTACAACAAACCGATGACTACAAAGTATCACATGTTTTTCTACTAGATAATGCCCATAGTTTCTAAGTCATGTGGGACTAAATTAGAAAAGCTCTCACACAGGAATCACTATGATATATAGATATATAAATAGGTGAATACATGTTATTATAGGGAGCATGAAGATAAATTAATAATTTGATCCTGGAGAATCCCATGTTTCAGGTATGATTTTGTGAAGTGAACAACACTCATCGTGGTTGGATCCAATGGAACAGCATTTGGAAGCACAACGTTCGTGATGTTGTTCATGTTGATCCATGACTTCCTCAATCTTCTCCAAAATCTCCATAGTGGTTGGCCTATTTTCTTGGAAACGTGAGACACACAAGAGGGCTATATTGAGAAGAGGAAATGCCCATTGATGATCATTTTCCCTAACCTCTTTGTCAAATACCTCTCCTGTCCATTCCTCCCTTACCATGGACCTTACCCATCTAGCAAGGTCTATTCTACTCACCTCTGTGCTTTTTCCCGTTAGTAGTTCCAAGAGAATCACTCCAAAGCTATACACATCACCCTTTTCTGTTAGGCTCTTTTCAGGAGCTGTGTATCCCTGAGAGGAAAACAAGAAACCTCTATTTGGATCCATGAATTTTGATAAGCCATGCTCACTTATTAGTGGCTCACTGTTCTCATCAAGAAGGATGTTTGATGGCTTGAGATTTCCATGAGGAATGACCTCCTCCTCTCCATCCAACTTCCTATATATGAAGGCCAAACCCCTTGCAATCCCACATGCTATATTCAAACGCATTTTCCATGGGAAATCTTTTCTACCTGCTATATAATCTGCATAAAAAACAAAATCAATTACTTTTAATTTTGATACATTGGTGGTGTGTTTATGCTATCAACCAATTAGAAATAAGACCATTATTACAAAAGTCATCAACAGTCTTATTATACATGACAATTAATGATTGGATAGCAATGTAAAAACTCTTCACACTATCTGTAATTCTGTATATTCTAAAGTCATTCCTACTTATAATTAAGTGTCAAATAACTTTTATATCATGATATATTAAATGTTTCACTTTTAATAAAAAAAAATCAATTTGTTTTTTTAATCACTTATTAGCATTTGCCTTATATTAATGTACTAATGTGGGGTTTCAGCTAGATTGTTCAAATGGATGGCAGAAACATAATTACTCGTGCAGCACAAGTTAGGGAACAAATAGAGAAGATGATATGGAGTGTTGCAGCTGATGAAAAACAAATTAATCTTAACTTACCGTTTAACAGATTAAGTAGGCTTCCATTGCTTTGATATTTGTAAATGATGAGTTTTTCTTCACTGGTAGAACGATAACCAACAAGGGGGAGAATATTCTGATGCTTCAAGTTACTTATCTTCCTTAATGTTTCACCAAATTCTTCCAAGGATACCTGCAAATTCTTCAATCTTTTGACTGCATAGTGAACATTGTGTTCCAATTTCACCTTGTAAAGGCTGCTACAAAAGCCTTCACTCCTCAAGTCAGCGGTGGCTCGAAGAAGGTCCTCCAGTGTGAACCTTTCACGATCATCAACAAAGAAAACAAGCTCAGAATCTCCTTCCTTTAGCTTCACCTCGTGAACTTCATGAGTTGTATCCTTTGTTATTGGAGACACACGACGATGATCTTTAACTACCTCTCTCTCTGCACTTAACTTTCCTGACTTTAAAATAAAGTAAATGGTTGACAAAATCAATCCAGCACCCACAAGTATCACCCCCAAGGTTTCTGGCCTTGGATTCTTGCCATTATTAGGTGTGCTGTCACTTAAAGGACCTGGTGCTGCTTGCTGCATTGTGTTTGTGTCACTTTCCTGTAGCCACTCTTTGCTTTCCAACTTGTTACTTGGAGTCCCATAATAACTAAAGAGGTGAATATATTGTTGTTTACTACGGATCATACCAGAAAAGTTGTTATTGGAAATGTCTAAGTTCCTAAGATGTTTCAATTTTGTTAAGGCATTTGGCAACCTCCCACTCAATTGGTTGCCGGTTACATTTAAATGTGTCAACCTTGTACAACGCAAAATTGAGTGTGGTATGGTTCCTCTAATGTTGTTGTTAGCCAAGCTTACCACTCTTAACTTTTGGAGCCTGCATAAGGAATCTGCATCGATTGTGCCACTAAGGTTCAAGTTCTCAAGCCTTACATGTACAATATTGGTAGCATTTGAGTTGCATCTTACAGCATTCAACTTGACCAAGCATGGATGGGATGGTGACTCAATCCAGGTAATGTTAAGCACGTTTTTGGGATCAAGGGCCCTTATGAAATTGAAGAAAGACTCAGATTCTGATGAATCACCTCTTGTACATTCTACTATAAAGAAAATAAGGGTAGCAAAGGAAACTAGCCTCCTTAGAAACACAGCAAAATCTCTTGTGTTCTGCATTTTTTTTGTGGTCACCCCTCCTTGGCTTTCTCCTCTATAGCTAAGGGTTTCGCTAGAGAATCATGTTAGTCCTGCATGCGTCTTTATTTGTGCATTGGATAAAGACATGTCTCTTCTTAGAAGTTTTCGCTAGGTACGTGTAATACTTGTTTTTAGTGGTACATCGTTAATATCTACATGCAATATAAAATTACACGCTGTTCCAAAATTGATAAATGGTATGTGTATATATCGGGATTGACAACATAATTGCAAGGTAACAGTATAACTCTTGTCATGAAGCAGATCCTACTATAAACTAAGGAAGTGTTTGTACAAGGGATTTCAAAATTTTACAGCGTGTGTAGATAGGACTATAGGAGTTTTGATCCTCTGTTCTCCAACAAAAATATTCACCTTTTCTTTTTAGTACCTACCCCATATATATATAAGTATAAAAATAAATTTTACCGTTATGTTCGAAACGCTATTTCGGTTAGTTTTCTGTTTTTTTTTATTAACTTGAAAAAATATCTCTTTTTTTCCTCTAATTCTGGATAATTATTAGTATTATTACTTTTATAAGTATTATTAGAAATAAGGATATCATAAATTTTATTTATTAAAAAGAGATTTTTTTTTGTTAAGTTTTTTCATGTTGGGTTGAGGTTGAAAACCTTATTTAACCTTGTTAGTAATGTTTGATAAACAATTTATCTTAATAGTTTGTAATGTTTTTTTTTTAGATGCTACTTCTACTAATCATTTTTGAAACTTTAGCTTTTAATTTCCTATATTTTACTCATCTTATGTTTTTTAAGTATTTATTAAATTTCCCTTTTATTCTTTTTAATGTAAGGTACGATTTCATTTTTTTTTCTTCTTTCACCTGTAATGCATGGTTATTTTTTTCTTACACTTATAATTCAGTTTATTAGCTTTCAGGTTATTGTGAGCGAGCAGAAATAGCACGATAGTGGTTAGAGACAAGGGATCTCACGAGAATTTGGGAAAGTTAATAAAATAAAATAAAAAGATAAACCTAGTAAAATCACAGCCTTTTATTTAAAATATAATAAATCCAATGGTGATAAAAAAGATTTGTCACACGTCATCGTCTAGTATCATAATTGACTAATTGTGCAATTTAAATTTCTCAAATTTTAATTGAATTTTCTAACATTGTAATTGTAAAATTTTAGTTTTTTTTAATAGACCAACATCATTCTTATTAATAAATATACACACACATGCTTGGGGGTAAAGAAAAAATAAATATACTTTGGGGACTAAAATCAAATATTTGCAATACATGAGGAATTCAATATTAATTGACACATTTAAAATCTGAAAAATTAAAATTGATATTGAAGGATCAAAAGTGCAACTAATCCTTAATACTAAAAAATGCAAAAATTGATATAAATGTTACAAGGCCAATTTTATTTGTCTATCTATTCAAATTATAACTATTGTTTTCTGACAAATAACATTGTAACTAGTTTATAGTTTATTATCAAGATACCTAGACTGTGAAACAATTTTATACTATCATTTAATCACAAATTAAATACCTATAATGAAACTTTTTATACCATTAATATATAACACTTTTTTCATTAGTTTAAACACTTTTCGTTACAATTTGTACTTAGGTTAAAAATAGCAATGCCCTTATATATATAAGAGTTAATAAAAATCGATCTGGAGAACATGATTATAAACCAAACATACTAAAAACATTAACCGTGCTGAAAGCTGTTATAGATGTGATGTGAGAGCATCAAAACGTTAATATATTCATTTTTTTTATTTGACAAAATACATATATATATATATATATATTCATTTAACAGATAAGAATGAATAATTTTAATTAATTTATTTGAGTAATAATACGGGTGAATGTTGGACGACATCGATTATAGGTGTGCCGGCTAGGATATGTAAAGAAAAGAAAAAAAGAAAATTGTGAGTGTTTATAGACATTATGATTGCCTTGATACATAGGTGATTTTCACTCTATTATTTTTTGTTTTCCTTTTTTTTACCTTAACCCTATCAATTATCATCATATCCTGCATGTCTTATAGGTAAACGCAATAAATGACACAGAAACGGGGGAAAATGGAACTCTTGTTTGGGAGAAAAGAGACAAGACACAGTAAATAAAGGAAAGGAAAATAATAGAGACAACATATTTTACTTCACATTATAAAATTTAAGAAGACAGAGTACATTAAACCACTTTTTTTTAACTCTTATATTTGTTGTGGGGGACTGTGGTCATGAGTATGCGGCTGAGTCATTGCATAAGAAAGAATTAGTGAGTAGCCCGTTAAATTGCATAGCTAGAGATTATGGAAGTGAGTATTATTTGTCACAAGCAAATTGAAATATATATCTTATCTCATGTGTACACTTCCCTGGAACTCTCCTTGCATACCAAAAAGGTTCAGTACCTTCTACTTCTAACAATTGGTTAATATAAAATTCGTTAATTTATTGAAAAATTTAATTTAGTCGATTGAATATAGTGTATAAGTGATTATAAATCTTTCTAATATTCTTTGATTGAGGGCGAGTATTGACACAACAGTAAAGTTGTATTTTGATGATTTATTGGTTATGAGTTTGAATCCAGAAACAACATCTTTGTATATGCAAAGGCAGAGGCAGAGCCACGTGCATGAGAAGGGGGGCAAGTATCCAACCTTAAAATTTGATGTAAAAATACCAAAATACTATTCTCTTTACATTTTTCACAAAAGTTAACCCTAGTCGTCGTGTGAGAAGGAGGCACAGTGCATCTGTTTCCCTTACCTCTCTCCTCTCGTTCTCCATCTCAGTCACTCACGCAACGCAACTGCTTCTCCGGGGATCAGCATCATCACTGGTCAGCCTCGGTCACGGCTACGGCGTCCTCAGAAGCGTGTTTCGCGTGTTCTCCATTGACAAAAAAGACAAACACCCTTTTAACTCGAAATCTTATTCGTTAATTTGCTAGGTACCTCGCTTCCATGGTTTGAAAATTTGGTTGTCCACTTCCGTATTTGAGTTATGTTCTAAGTTAGGTATACTTTGTTGATAATGTTCTGTAATTGTCAAAAGTAGATTTCGATTTCGAGTTATATTCCCAGGATTGGGTTTCTGCTTCTGATAATGGTTAATTAGAGTTTAAATTTTTCTGAGTTGGGTATATTTCATTGATAATGCTCTATTATGTTCTACTTTGTCAAATTTTGCTCCGTTCTGTTCTGTTTTGTAATCAAATTTTGCTCATTCTACTTTGTCACTCTAGTTTGGCTTTGGTGGCTAAGATATGGATGATGGATTTGATAATATCTTTCTGTGGTGAGGTCAAAGGTATCTTGTGAAATTTCATAGGGTATTAGAAGGCCATGAACTGTTGTGGTTCATAATACTTAATTTCAATCCTAATATTTTGGAGTATGGCCATTTTGCTTTGCATTCGAATTATAATGAGATAATATTTTGGAGTTTGGTTATTATGATGGAATTTCAAAAAATAAGACTTAGAAAGATGACAATGTAATTATTTTTATTATAATATACTTTTGTTATTAAAATATATGTAGTTGAACTTATTGAGTGTTCACCTTTATTAATTTCCTAGATATGTCATCATACAAGGGTAAAACTACGTATAATATTTCCATTTCTAAATGAAAATAACTTTGCTAGATATATCATCGAAGAGAAAGCACAATTCGGTTACTATTCTATTAATTTAAACATGTTATGATTATCTATTGTAAGTACGGTCGATAATATAAAGTTGTTAAAATAATAATTTTATCCATTTTTAAGGTGATCCAAATATTAAGGTTAATTTACCAATCAATTCAAATCTTATCTTCTTTATAAGTTTTCATTATGGATATTTCTAAATCGAATCAATATAAGTGAAAGTAATTAAATTAATTCCAAATTTAAATTTAATACTCTGATCGCAGTTTTAAATTTAATATAATTTTTTGCAAGAAAATCAATCACAATAAATTAGTTCTTAAAAGCAACTATTATTTTATCTTTAATATCATAAAATTTAATTAATGAAGTACATAATGCAATCTGTTTTGAAATAGTGTATTTTTTTTTATATATTTGTATTGCCTAAAATGGTTTACATTTAAAACAAAAAAAAAATATTATTTTTTGGCAAATAGCTGTCATGGACCTGGTTATATAGATAGGAGACTAATTGTACCATTAGCATGTGCAATGCCTTGAATATGTTAGATTATACATGAACAACTAATTAATAATTGAAAATAAACATTCATTGACTTTCCACCTCTGCAAAAAATATTTCCTCTATCTACCTTGACCTGCATGATATGAAGTACTAATATATGAGCGTTATTACCGCAATCACTGCTATAACATCAAACGTAACGAAATTAAAATTGAATAAATTCCCCTGCCATAATTCCATTGGCAAACTTCCATTGAAATTGCCCCTAAGGTTGTTTAACCACATTGTACTTGTCTTTATCTCCAATTTGCTCTTGCAGAAGATGATTCTGGGAAGTGTTCTTTTCTTTTGGCAATGATATTATTTTATTGTTGTTGAATTATGTAGTAGTTCTTTGGCATTCGTGAGGAATTTGCAAAGTACAATGCTTGGATTCGTGCCCTGCAAACAAAAGAATATTGAAAACAATAAGAAAAGTCAATGTCAAAATTCCTTATTGGTTTAAGGAGAAAAAAGATGTGGTACACCCAACGGGTCACTACAATAATTTCACAACAAAAATGAGTGGGGTTGCACGATACAAGTCTAAATACCCTCTTATTTAGTTCACACCTACTTCTCTTCATCATTAAGCTTAGCCGTTGGACCAAATTCTAAAACATGAACAACTCATTTTGCTTGTTGTAATTATTATATGTAAGCTGGCCTCCAACATATATCATGCTGCTTAAACTGCGTTCAAACCCTTGACTTCACTTTTCTTTGCCCTCAAATCAAACGATAAAACCCTTTTCATTCTCACATTGTTTTTGGTTGCTTCCAATATCTCATTTCCATTATTGAAGGTGGCAATATAAAAGGAAGCATTCAAATATTGAAATACCCTTTTGATATTCAAACATTCTTAAGGATAGTAAATTTAGGGTTTATTTAAATAAACTCGTATAAAAAGATTAATAAATCTTGTACACTACAAAATGATAAAATAAAAAGTACATATAAAGGATATGATTTTCAAGGATGAAGAGAATAGTTTTTAAAATGTAATTTTATATTTGGATGAAATCGTTAATACATATCCTTTAGTTTACTAGAATCACGTCCTTCTAAAATGGGACAGTTATATTTTTTATAAAATTTCCTTTCTAAGATTACATTTACAGACTTTAGTACTCTTTTTATTTTTGAAGATATAGTATTTATTCCATCACACATCCCTTGACTGCTGATTACATCTAATATACTTTTTTAACATATATTGTCAAATCAAATCAATTCATCATTCAATGTATGCCGCACAACTGATCTGTAAAATTTCGTATGTACAAAAACAAAAGGACACCAACCCCAATCAAGCCCTCCCCTGGTAACCCCCATATTCAACCAACCCTTATCCAATTTCACAACCAGCCAAATGGAAAAAAAATACAAACAATTTATGCTCACAGTTCTAGGCTGCCCAAATTGACATTGCATACTGAAAAGGTAGGTGAATCAAATTATAAAAAAAAACACATATCAAATCAACACTGTAAGAAATATTCTATTGGTATGAACAAGAACAGTCATCATTTTCTTCATCATCAACAATCTCATCAAAGAAAGGATCTCTGAGAAGCTCAGCTGCAGAAGGCCTAGCCCTGGGCTGAGCAAGGCACTTCTCAATAAAGGCCATAACCTCAGGATCTTTGACCTTGTTCAAGGCAGCAGGTCTAACTCCAGAAGACACCTTCTTGTATATCTTAGCAACATTGTCACATTCACTATAAGGAATCTCCACTGTCACCATCTCTAACACACACATCCCAAATGAGTATATGTCCACCAACTCTGTGTAGTCTTCATCGTATAACTCTGGAGCCATAAATTCTGGTGTGCCAAGAATTGTGTGTGCACAATGGTTCTTGCCCACAATTGCCGCCAAACCCAAGTCACCAATCTTAACCTGATAACCATGAAAAAAGATACAATCACTAACAACACCTTTATTGTAATTACATATACAACAGCATAACTAAGATTAACCTTGGTTGTAATAGTGGCTAAAGGCAAACAAGTTTGAAGTTTCTAAACCAAAAAAATGTTTGATAAGAATAGTTTCCAAAAATTGTTTAAAATCAAAATATCTTAGACTACTATGGTTTTTTTACTTTCAATTTTCCATTATTCGTGTTGTTTCTTATGCTATCCCATCTTCTTGCCCTATTATAGTTTTAATGCATCACTTATTTCACCTCTCATATTTTTTCATAGTAGAAATTTATAGGCAAAAACAGAGCAAGGAAAAAAAGTAAGCACCAAAATAGTATTCTAAAAACAATGTAATTGATTGTTTTTGTCAAGCAAACAGGAGACATCATCCATGACTTGCTCAAGTTAATTACTTAGATCTCACACAGAAGGCATCGAGTCAAAGGAAAGTTAAGAAAAAGAAGAAAAAAAATCCAACTTTTTCTTGCATTTTTGGTAGTTTACTTTCACCTTGATAATCAATCAAACATATATGATATAACTGAACGGAAAATAAGATTTGAACAAAATGGTTCACCTGGCCAGTATTCCCATTGACAAACACATTGCTGCAATTGAGATCTCTGTGGATGATGCAGGGATCATGCAAGTGCAAATAATTCAACCCTTTCAAAATCTGCTTAGACCACTTCTTTAGTGCCTTTATGGAAACATGCCTATGCTTCTTCCTGTACTCCCTCAAATTCCCACTGGTGCAAACCTCAGTGATGAAATTCAAAGTGTTTCGCTGCTCACCCCTCCACACATTGTAAAGTGCAATGATGTTCTTGTTGGACAAGCCTCTGAGCAACCTCACTTCAGAGTAAAGCCTATCCAACATGGCAGGATCATCACAGAAGTTCCTCAGCTTCACCTGGTTCCATGCCACCTCTATTCCTTCTTCCTGATCAAATGCACGATACACTTTCTTCACAGCACCACATCCAAGCAACTCACTGTATCTGCCATAGCGACCGGTTGGATCGGTCTCAACAAATGGCTCGGAATCTTTGTCAGGGTTAACACTCGGCATCTATCCCATGTAAGACCAATCAGATACTCGGCAAAATCTAATCATATCAAACCAAATTCAGCATGCCACTAAATTTTGCGGAAGAAAAAGGAAACAAACAACAACAATAATTAAACAACCCCATTGAAGTCTTCAGATGAAAATTATCAAAGAAAAATCAATCAAAAAATAATTTTCTGCAACTAGGTCTAGCCATTAATTCATTGATTTTTATTACTATCACGTTTTCATGTCGGTCAATCTTCTCTTACCATGTGAACAAGTTTTTCAATTCACTAAAAAGAGATAATAAAATTCGATTATGTGTGATATGAATATTGGCTGAACTTATGAACATGTAGTAATTTCAAATCATACAACAATTTCTCACCAGATGTTTATATAAGTAAAACAGAAAAACACACACAGAACACTTCAAATCTGGTGAGTTGTTTAGGAGAAGAATGGTAAATGAATGAATATAATGCATGAAAGAAGAAGGATAAGATTGATAACCATGAAGAGAACCGATAGCTTGACCCCCAAGGGAGAGAAAACAACACAATTCTGCAGCTTTCGGCAGAAAAGAGAAGCTGACTACGCTCCAACCTCAAATCAGACACAGAAAATGAGGGGAGAGGTCAGAGACGTGTAAATGTGACTATTTATAATTATAATAAAGATGCAGTGTTGAGGAGTAATTAATTCAAACTATAAAGTATTGACGGTTTCTTTGATCTTTATTTTATCTTTTTTCGAATTCAACTTTTTCTATATCTTTTAAAATTGTATAGTAACAAATATAAAAATAATTTGATACTATCATCTGAACAAAACTCACCGGTCATGAAAAGTTAGTTGATTTTTTAAAATTATTTTAAAAATTATATCAACCACAAAAAAAAACTTGATTCTTTTAAATTGAGATTACGTATTCAATTCAAATTTTGTAAATAAAAAGAAGTTTGAGTAGAATTTTTTTGAAATGAGTTTATTTTACTCAGCTTGAATTACTTAAAATTTAATATGACTTTTAAAAATAAAAGATTAGGGAGAAAAATTAATAAAAAAAACAAATGCATTGATTGTCTTTTAACCACACTCATCATTATTGTCATGTTATGACTCATTGGAGATGTATATGCCATTGGGATGAGATTCTCTCATTTTAGTGAAATTTTCCGACATTGAGTCTATATCTCTCCTATGGGTAAATTCCAATAAATAAAAAAGAATTTTTTCCTATGTCATTATAATAACGTCTAGAGAATAACTTTTGAATTTTCTATAGTATCTTTGTATTATTCTTTCTATTTATTAAACATAAAAAAAAACTTATTTTAAGATTTCGAATATATTTACTTTTATTTGATACTTTCTGTATCAAAAAATGTAAATGAAGATTTGTTAATAATATTAAAGCCGAAGTGCCGAACTAAGGAAACGGGTTTGCAATTTGCATCGTTTTTTTGGGTGTTGAGGAAAGTCAAATAAATCCTGCAACCTGGGAATTAATGACTGCGTTTTAGTTAGCCTTTGTTTTGTGGGTCAACGCGTAAGGCTTTGACGGCAGCGCGTGCGGTGCAAACAATGATGGATGAGCGTGTTGAGGGCTTCTAATAGCTTTCCAGGTAATGGGGAAGAGGTTACCTTCCAAGAAAAGAAAACATTAGAAAGAAAGAACAAAATCAGTTTGTGGCTTCAGAATCACATTCTCTTGCTGTTGACAGGAATCCAAGTAACGAGAACTGGGGAAAAAAAGAGTTCACAATTAAAGTCAGATATACTATGTGCATGAAAAAAGAAAGAAAACTGAGAGGTAAAAGTGATTATATTATTTGATATTTAAACAATGAAAGTAGAAAGTAAATAATCTATCATCAATAAGATATAATAGAGTTAGTAGATAATTAGATTCTTTAAACATGTTTATAGAGATTGATTCTCTAATGGTGCATATGAAAAAAAAAAAAACATATATGGAGAGACAAAATCGACTTAGTGATTTTTATGTTTAGATGATTAATCTCATGACTTTTTGATTATGAGAATATCTTGTTTTGAGAAAAAAAATTATCTTATTATTAAAGTAAGACTTGTGTTTTTAAGAAAACTTTTTCTACTATAACATTTTTAAAGATTTTTTTAATTTTGTTTTTCAATTTATCAATTTAATTGATCTTTATTTTTAAACTAAATTTTAATATTTTTATAAAAATTATCAATATATAAAATAACCTTGTATGTTAGACTATGTTTAATAAAACTAGTTAAAAGTTTATAAGTTGTAAACTTAAAAGTTGAAAATTATCTGAGCTTATAAGCTAACTAAAAGTGTTTAATAAAATTAATTAATAAATAGACTTATAAATATCAAATCACTTAAATTGACATATATTTTTCATTGTCATATATCTTTAATCGAAAATAATCATATTTAAATTAGATAGATCCAAGACAATCCTATTTAAATTGAATTTAATTATTATGAACATCAAAACTCATTCTATCTGAATATTTGATGATCATCAACCCTAATGATTCAATTATATTGAAATTTTGAACACGAAACTACTGATTACAAGATAATAGTTTCATGCTAGGATGGTAGATGGGGTAACATTTTCAATAATAAACATTTGCATCCTCTAATTTAGTATGTGTCATTCATGTGTTCATAACTTTTAAATTTTATGATCAATATTGTTTATTTTTATGAGCAAGTAGTATTGTAATAAATACTAACATCATGGATGAATGTAATTTGCTTTTTTTTAAAAAAAATATCCCAAAATTTAAGTTTTGACTAAGCATATCAAAAAATAAAAGTTTGAAGTTAACAATAGTACGTCAATGCCACTTGCCTTTCTTCCATTTTATTACAGTAAAATATTATTATAAAAGAAGGAATCGGATGTGATATAGTAGTCGTATGATATAGTTTGAAGACAAATAATTCTTATAAATAAAGCAAATAATGCTTTATATCAGTCAAACCATATATTATTTGAAGATTTTTTTTCTTTAAGTTTTTATTCGTTTGGATTATTGCTTCACTAATAATCTTATTAACTCTTTTTATTATTGAATGAAATCTTATGTGGCTCAAATAACAAAGATTAAACACAAGTAATATTAATTCAAATATTTATACTAATAAGATATTAAAATTATTGGAAAACATTGTACTTTGACTTTATCCATCCCGTGCATGGTGGGATTGTCCAAGATCATGTAAAATCATTGCGGGTTCTATGCATCTTAATTTCCTTGATTAATGATTTCTTCTCCTCAATTTGATGAAATATTTTATAAAGGAATTAAAATAATTAATTGGTTGCTGGCTACACCATTGAAAAGAAATTAAAAAGATCTTACCAAATTTTGTTGCTGTGATTTATGGGAGAAAATATCTTAACCAAAATATTGTGATGTGCTTCGCGTGAAGATGACTTTTTCCAAAATATGTGAATAACTTTCATTTCCAAAATCTTCCTTATGGTTTCTCAACGTAAGAATAATGTGATTCTTTCCATTGGAAATTGTCCTATTTTATGGGGAAATGCTATTTTTAGTTAAGAGTTATTAAGTCCGTGTAGCCCTTTCATTCATCCATGAGTTAATTACTTGTATCATATGACCATCCCTTTCAACATGCATGAAAGGCCTTGAATCACCGAAGGTGCCATTTGCCAACGAACGAAAAGAAAAGTGGATCATCACTTTAAGCTCAAGATTTGATTTCCAATAAAACGATTACGGTAAATTGGTAATTGTATATTTGTTTCAGTTTATTTTAAGGGAACTTTTCCCTATTAACTTGTTGAGAACGTTTTCAAAAAATCGGCAATTATTTCTTAAAATTTATACTACAATAAATATAGATTAACCAAATAATATACAATTAATATCCGTACTGGATCGGAGCATAGCAGCCCAAGCATTATGGCCCAATTAATATCTGTACTGTTGTTGTGACACTAGTGTTTAGGATTGTTGGTGTTTTTAATACTTGAAAAGTAGTCATCTTTGAGTGTCTGATTGGATAAATCATAAACATTTATTGGAGAAGAAAATAAAAAAAAAATGAAATGAGACGGAGTTCCAGGTTGAAGTCCCTTAATTTTTGGTTATATCTGAGCAGTTAGGAGATGATATTATGGTGTAACTGTGTGTTTTTGTTTTGTTGTTGTAGCTTGTTAACTGTTGTTGTAAGCTATGACACTAGTGTTTAGGGTTAATGGTGTGTGAGGATCATCTTTGGTTTTAGTTCCAGGTTGCAATCCCTTAATTGAATTTGATTTTTTGCTTTATTTGAGCTGGTAGGAGATGGCATTGTGCATCTGATTGTTGTCTACGATACTTAATTTGTGACTGAATTTAGAGATCTCACTTTTCTTCTTATTTGGAGTCTTGTTAAACTCTATTTAATCTAGTTTTATAAAGTTTTAACTTTTTAGTTTTATAAAGTTTTAACTTTTTAGTTGGTTGTCTTATTTTGTAGTTATCTTATTATTTCTAATTCCTTTTTGTAGAAATAGAGGTTGAAGTTGGAAAGAAAATTAGGAGCAAAAGCTTGAAATGTGTAAGGAAATGCGTTAAAGACAGCTACTAAATCATAATTTTAGGCTAAGCTAAGAGAACAAAAGATTCAAGCTTGACTAAGCAAGAATCGATGGCTGAGCAAAAGTTTTGTTGTGTTCATTTGAGATCTATGTATTCTAAGTAACCAAATTTTATGCCTAAGCGAAAATTGTTGCCAAAAATGAAAAGTTTTCTTATGTATTTAAAGTGGATGTTTGTCTAATAAAGGATGGTTCTTCATTATTTTTCTTTTGTCTAGAGACACGAAGTTCCCACTATTCCTTTGGAGATAAGTTTTTCCCTTGGGTCCTTTTCTCCATTTCTCTTCCATCTTTCATGTATTTTGGAGCTACTCATGGCTATAAGTAGCTAAGTTCCTCCATTGTTAAAATTAGGTGAAACATTACTCAAACTCTCTTGTATCTCTTGGTAAATATATATACACAAGAAGTGATCAAATTATACCTGTGTAATTTTGACAACTTTTACATCATTTTTATAATTTAATATAAAATGTGATTTTTATTGATTCAATCGTTAAATTATATCTACATATTTCTAAGATTGTCTATGTCAAAATTAAACAACACCAAGGAGGTAATCATAATTCATATTTTAGTATATTTGAAATGTTTATATTGCATCCATTTTAATCTATATGAATAAAATAACAAATAATTTTGAATTAATATGAAATTTTGTATATATGATATAAGTGGAAAAAAATTTCAATCAAACGATGAGTTTTAAGAAAACATTATTCAGTTATAAATTATAGAATGATGTAATAGTTGTCAAAGTTACACTTGTGTAATTTTTTCTCTCTCTCTTTCAATATATATATATATATATATATATATATATATATGTTTGTGTTCAATGTTAATATTTTGTTTCTTTATTTAATGCTTATTGTGGAATGGTCAACCACTACATAATTTTATGACATGATTTGTGTTGGAAATGTATTTATTGTATAGAGTTGAAACAAAATACTCAATAACTTGGTCTTTAGGAATGAAGCTTAGTTCATTGATTATCTTGTGTCACTTTTCTTAAGTTGTTGAGGGATCGAGACTTAATAAAGAAACTAAGACTCTTTTCATCTAAGGGATCAAAGCTAAAAATACATTTATTAATTGATTTTAACATTAAAATACAAATAGAATATGTATTGTGCAATAAACGAAAAGAAAGTAGAGCTTGGTGAAGTCTAATCCCAATAATACCTTTGTTAATTGTTAAATCTTTTATTTTCAATTTTGTTTTTATTATAAAACTACGAAAAGATCATTTTAATCTTATTTATGCACTTATTTTGTTTTAATCTTTACAAAATTAACTAAAGTTAGTGTCTTTACTGTTTTTTTTGTGATATTTGTTATCTTATGTTGATATTTACATGAAAATTACTAATATTATACAAATATTTAGAAAAACGATATTTATGTTTTTGTTTTTTGTTGTACTTATTGTTTCTTAACTGTTGTTGTTGCTACACTAGTTTTTAGGGTTAATGGCGTTTTTATTTCCTAAAAATATGGATCTTTGGTTTTAGGCCAGACTTTTCAGATCTTCGTTCCTATGTTCAGCCAATATCCAAAGTTTATCCCCTAATACCATAATTTAACTTTCTTTTGTCTCTCACAAGGTCCATTGCAATTTTAGCTTTAGGGGACTAAAACACATGGACGGAAACTAATGATATTAAAAGTCACGGACAAAAACTAAAGATTACCCATTTTTCAGGGTCTTAAAACATCATCAACCCCCTAGTGTTTATGTTACGTGATCTTGAAGTTGGAATTTTTTTTTTATAAAAAAAAATGGTGCAAGGTTATAATTTGAAATGGTGATGCTGCTATTATTTGATTTCTAGCGTTACAATTTTTGGTGGTTTAATTTGTGAGGGAAATTTTGTTTTGGGTGTTTTGCAGATCTTGTGCAGAAACTTATTGACAGGAGCAAACATATTCTAGCTGTCAAGTTTGTTTTTAAGTTCAATCTTGCCCATAAGATTCCACCGATTCCCATTTTAAAAGCTTATGTGAATGAGTCTCAGAAAACTTAAAAATGATTTAAAATAACTACCTACCTTTTGTGAATGAAAATTTAAAAATTTTCAGTTTATTCTGTTTCCTCCTTTTCAACTCCCTAGTGGGAGGCTTTTTCTTGTTGTTATTCTGTTTCCTCCTTTGTCTTATTTTCTTGCAAGAATCACCAATGTTCCAGTTTAATAATAATGATTTAAAATAACTACCTACCTTTCATGCCTTGTACCAGTAGCTTTATCATTCCTCCCTTTTCTGGCCATATATGTTCTATTGAGAAATTAGTCGCTAATTCTTAACCCACCATTTAGACCACTATTGTTCGTATTTAAAGTATTGAATTAATGTTTCAACATATATGGCAAAGCTTCTTCTGACAAATTAAATGAAATTAAATTTGAGAGCTGCTATAAAAGAGAGTCTGGAACAACCTACAGGTGGTTGCTTGCTGAATGTGATCAGCCTCTATAAAAAATGTTTGAGAAAATTATATCTATTGTCTCATTGGTTTCCAACATGAAGTTTTTGCAGCTGCAATACCTAGATGCTACAACAAGTCTATCTCCAAAGCAAAAATGAATTGAAAGACAGCTCTAGTTTGTTCAGGTTTGTAGTGCTTTTTCTCCCATTATTGTAATTCAACTTATTTGCTATAGGGTGCATCTGTTATCTTTGTTAATATATATGGCTAAGAACTTTAAAGCGGGGAATGCGGATCAGAATGTTAACAATTATTTATTGATGAAATTGGATGAAAATATGGCCATGTTTCATTTGAGAGAGAATTATGAAAATACATTTTTTATGAAATTAACTAATGAGCAGATCTAATATGCTATGATTTTGTATTAAAAAGTTTTGTGCTAGAGAAACAACGCAGAAATTCATCATAACATATCTCTAGATTTATGTAAGTTAACTTCACATTTGTTTATTGAAGTTTAAATTTAATTGTGCGGCATGTTTTTATTTATACAATTTTCGTTCATTTGCGACTTCCTGAAATAAGTTCAGTTTAGAAGATAACTCACTTATTGTGACGATAGGAGCATATTCAATTATTTACTATCTCTTGATTTATTATATTAATATCTTGCAGCACAAATTTGCATAAAATTTAACTATTATACATAACGTGTGTACTTTATGCCGATCATGTCAGCGTTTATATCATATCAAATTTATATAAAATGTACTTCATACATTATTATTTTTTTCCTATGTTGCTAATGTGCCTTAAACATTATTCTCAACTTATAAAATAAGAAATCAATAAATATTTGAAACTCATTCTCAACTCCATACCTATTAAGTATCTAATACTCTCCTTTAGTCACCCCAGTTGATTAAGTTGCGGGACATGAATTGTGGGTAACTTTGATCTTTTACAGTGTGTTTCAGTCCTTCTTTATTCTCTTTTACTTGTGAGGCTTTCTATGAGTTTTTCCCTTCGGGAAAAAAAGAACAAAACAGCATTCAAAGTTCTTTATATAAAGTGATCTTTTGGAGTTTCTTCAGAATATTTTTAAAAACAACTAGGAACAATACAAGTCAGCTCATATTTTGTAAGTTTACTTCTAGTTTTTTCCTTTAACTCCTAACAGGAAAAAACAAGAAGCCATCATGTTTTAATTATTGTGTTCTGGTTGGGGGGGAACAGGTTATTACTGGACCTAAAAGAAGGCTGACCTCTCTTTGTATTTAAGGGGGAGAAATTGAAAGAGACAAATGTTTTAAAACTCCTCTTAAAAAAAAACCGTCAAGAACATAAAGAGGAAAAAAAATCTCAAACGAAGAATATTATGCCGAGAAAAACAGATATCAGATAAGTTAGTAGTCCTTTCCCTGCATAACAGACAGGGTGGCCTGAGGGGGGAAAACCGTGAGGATACAGATCCTAGAAGCTCAATATAATCAAACTAAATAAGAACACGATTTATATTTGAAGAATTTTGATCCGTTAAACCACAAGGAATCAAGTATTTAAATAAGAAAGAATAGGCAATAAACAGTCACACAAGAAATTCCCTTGAAACTACTTCTAGTAATGGATAAGCATTGATCAAATGGCATAACAATTTTATATAAAAAAAGAATTGTGCTGCTTAATCAATGACAACTACTTTGGGGTCCACTTGCTAGAGAAAATACATCCATCCGTAGAGAAAAGGGGGTTATAAATTTATATTATACAATATAAAAATTCAGCATCCTTCGTTCAACGTTTCTCCAAGTCTTCCCGGATCTAGAAGTTGGAACTCCCGTTCAAATCTCTGGATTAACCTGAACTTCGTTCTTTGCAACATATCTCATCCTATCCCTAACTATATTGTGTAATATTGGATAGTAGAGCATTTCAAATGAATAAAATAATTAAATAAATAAATAAACTTTGTCAGAATAACCAAGAAGCATTGCCATGGCAACCCTTGCTCATGCTACCATCTGCTCCTGCTCTATATACAGCTGCTCCACCCATGGTGAAAGCATCTCTTTACTGAGATCATATTGTTGCTTCTCAGCACCAAATATCTCAGACCTCTCGGAGGGAACATCTTTAACCAATGAATGAACCCATGAGACATCCGGCTCAGCACCAAATTCTGGCTGTGCTATGGGGGATGCAGTTACCCCACTGTTTCTGAACCCAAAGGAAGTAGATTTCCTCAGCTTGTTCAGCTTGTCTCCGTTTACACCCCAATCCAGTTTCCCAGTAGGGGAACTCCAATCTGAAAGGGTAGAGGAGACCCTGCAAGAAGGGTTGGAAGCTGAAGACAGCCCAAGATGGTGGGTTGCAGCTCCACGGTCAATGAAACTTTGGCTTCGCTTTGCGAAGGCAGCGGACCTGGAATTCATCACTGCAGTTGCCACAGCAGCTGATGAGTCAAACCCAAAAGCTGAGGGCTTCCTCAGAGGAGAGGAAGGGATGTTGGATGGATAACTCGCACGGAGGTGGTTCATGTTTTGGCGCATTGGAAGCCCACTTTGTGTGGGTGTTGAAGGTTGCACAGAAAGTCCATGTAGTTGAGATAATACAGAAGGGTCAGCAGATGCTAACAGGTCATCAAGGTTAGTAGGATTCAAATCAACAATCCTATTGAATTCCTTGCTCCGGAAAGACGGGGAAGAGATCCTGGCAATCTCTTCGATCAATTGTTGTTGCTGCTGCTGTTGTTGGCGAGCAGGGCTTTCTAGACCGAGCAGTTCCATCTCCATCTCCAGATCCCTGGCACTCAAAGCAGCCTTCAGTCGGCTACCAGGGAGCTGCAATGATGGTGGAGTAAGGTTTATTTTGTTCTGCCACAAGCTTCCACTCTTGGGAGATGAAGCTACTGCCAAGGGAGACATGGGTGGGGTTGAAACACTTGGCATCGGCAAAGATGTGGAACTAAGAGCCAATGGACTCATCGCTGTCATGTCAAGTCCACTAGCAGAATAGGATTTTGGTGATGGCATAGCCGACCCAGTGGAAGCATACACAGGGCGTAGCTCTTCAGGTTTGTGAGCAAAGAAGCAGACTTTTCTAGCACAGCCTGTCTCATCCTTGCAAAGCCTTGTCCGGTATTGGGCGGGATGTAGCCAGGACTCAAATACACCATGAGCATACTCGCAGGAATCACCCTTCTGGCAGGTCCCTTTGCGGAACTCTGGGCAAGGAACACAGCTGTAAGGGTATTTCCGTGGGTCTCTCCTCCTCGCGTTCTCCCCTGGATGAACAAATGGACACTCGGTCCAGTCATGGGAGTAAGCCCTTGAGCAAGGCTTCACCTTGAAGTTGTACATCCTAAACTCGTCTGTTCCATATACACCATTGTTGATGTCAGGCAGTGATATATCAACAGGGTATTCTTTCTTATTATCACTTCCTTCTTTTTTCTCTGGAACAGAAAACATCTGTAGCTCCATCTCCTGGCTCATGAGTTCATCTCTTTCCCCACCACCCCTGAGGAACATCTCCATAGCCTTCCTTCGCGATTTGGACAAAGAATCAAAGGCAGGAGCAATCAGATTAACCGGCTTGTTGCCACTCGCATCAAGGCACTCAGCATCAGCCCCAGCATGAAGCAAGAGCTTGACAATCTCAATTGAGGATTCGGAGCCACCAGCAACAGCACAATGGAGAGCAGTGGCCCTATCAGAACCACAGACCCTGTTCACATCAACACCTCCTCCTTTCTCAAGAAGAATATAATTGAGCACCTTCACGCTTCCAAACAAAGAAGCAATCATCAGAGGGGTCCTCGTTTCAGATCCCATCTTCTTTGACCCAATTCTTCTACCATACCATAAGCCTGCCTCGTTCACATCTAAGCCCTTTTCATCCACCTCTCTTTTGAAAGCTTCATAATCATCAGATGCAGACAATTCAAGCAAAACCGAGTTGTAGAGACCATCCAGATTCTGCTTCTGAATGTTACTAGCCTCCATGACGAAGAGGGTTGGGGAAGAAAGTTTACTTTTCGAATCACTGCACATGATGTCCCAAAACCTGCAGAATAAGACAACGAAATCTCAATAAGCCTTTCAATTTATAATTTATTATTCACACAAAATAAAGAAAAACGATAAAACCTCAAATTTAGAAACAGATTTTCCAAACAACCCTAGTTCAAAATCCCTAAAGATACAAAGCTAAGCAACGTCCCCATAAAACGTGTTAATACCAATTTTACCAACAAAGGTTAGATCCATAACTAATCCTATCCAAGACAACAATAACTTGGTATTCCAATAACCTTAATAAGGAACTAAAAGGAAGAAAGGTGGGTTGGGGCGAAAACATGCAACTGCCAAAATCTAAAACCAAAGTTTGAAACTTTAATCTACCCAGAAGCAGACCCACGAAGCATATTCCTCAGACCCACCCAAAATAACCAAAGATCTAAACAAGAACACCCAACAAAAAAAAACTTTATTTGAGTCAGTAAAAGCACGTAAAGAAAGACATACCTTTTTTAGTAGAGTAGACACTGGAACAAGTATTTTGGTTGCAACAGAAGAGAGCGTTGTGTTGTAGAAAAGGAAATCGAGAAGACCTCGATTGAGCGAAGAATGAGGATGAGGGAGAAAGGGGTGGCCCTTTTTATTATCAGCACAGCACAGCAGCAACGGGAAAGCCAAAGGAAGAAGGGAGGAAAGTGTGACTTTTCTTCTCTTTCTTCTCTTTGGTCAAAGTCGGCGGCTTCTTCCTATATGAGTGGTAAAAAATTGAATGGCTGAGGTCTTTTTCTTTTTTTTTTTAAATAGTTTATTTTGGATATGAGACATAATAAATTAGTCATTAACATGGTAAAATTTAAATTTAGTTTTAAAATGTGTGAAAGATTAATTATGTGAATAATTTAATAATAAATTGATTTTTTAATTTTGTAATTTAATATTAAAATTATTCTAAAAATATAATTTATTATCAAATTAATTTTCGATAAAATATTTTTACAAAATTTAACGATAACACTAATTTATTTGATGTTTTTTTAACATTATGATGGAGAGGTCAAAGAAAGGCAACTTGATTAACGGGTAAACTTATAATTTTTTTTTGGTTAATTTTGTTATAATTGTTAGTTTTGTCTACTAAAATGTGAAAGAATAAAAAATTAATCCTAAAAGATAAAAATTTAAATTAACTACTAAATGTATAAAAATGTGAAAATTTAATCCTTTAAATAATTTAATAAAAAATAATATTTAAAATTTGTAATTTAATATCAAATTAATTCTTAAAAATATAATTTATTATTAAATAAATACTTAAATAATATAATTAATTATAAAATAATTTTATGAATTTAATAACATAACTTGATTTATCGCATTTAGGGAAACTAAATTTGGAATGAATTGAATATTGTGAGTGCTGGAAGGAGGTGGTCCAATTGGTTCATGGAAGAGAGTGACGAGAATGCTGTGGAAGAGTGGTGGTGGTGGGCTGTGGGTGGCAGGGAGTTGACGAAATAAAGAAAAATAAAGTAATTGTTATAAAATATTCAAATGTAATTAGGAAATAATAGGCTAAGTGAATTCCCTTTCTTAAATCTCAGCCCAATATTTTAGTTATATATCTAATTATAAAAATTAATGCCTCACTGATGAGAGAGGAATTATAGGACTTCAAATGCAGCTAGCTCAAAATCTTTGCATATAACGGGGCAAACCCAAAATTCCGAACGTCATTTTAGTAATCATGGATATGAATATAAATACATCCATTTCGGCCAGTTATAATGGGCGATAAAGCCTATAAGGTTTGAAGAAGATGCAAAGAGTGTGAGTTTTAGGCGCCAACACAATCATTTTTTAAGTGACCATTTTCAAAGAGGATCATTGCACCTCACACATTTATCTCATACAGTCTTTTTAATATTTGCACATGTAGAATCTTTAAAATCTGTTTGAAAAACAAAAAGAATCTTTAAAATCTAAACACGTAAGTATATATACATACCACACAATTATATTATTGCAAGAAAGTTAATGAATTAAAGACTATGTTCATGAATTGTCTTGTCCATGTCATGACTATTCACTTATCATTGAATTTTTTTTATCAGCCATTGAATACTTATATGAATTAAAGGATCTTGTACAATGTCTGTATTTGATAATAAAATTATCTGACATCAAATAATACATTTATAGAATTTTTCATTTAGTAGACAAAATATATTTTTAGATAATTATAAATTTTGTTTTGAAATTAATTTCAAGCCTTTACTTTTTGTTTGAAGATCAAATACTGTTATAATAAAAATAAATAATATAACATTAAAAGAAGTGATAAATGAAAATGTTTCTTAAAATATTGAAGGTAAGAAAAACTGAGTTCAAACACAAATTCAAAAAACATTATAAGCTAGAAAAATAATATTTAAAACAAACATATCTAATTTAATTAAATAAATTATAGTATAGTTAAAAAAAATTTAATTAAATAAATAAAAAGGTAGTTAAATTTTGTTAAAACAAGACACTTGACTTCCATCTTTGCAAGTAACTGCTATTGTATTTCTATGAAAGGCTTTACTAGATAGTTCATTTCCTTTTTATTTGGAACTATTTAAGGGAAAGAATAGTTATAGTTAATATGGTAAAATTGAAAGTGGAAAATGAATGATGATTCAAAATGGTAAAGTGGCCGAATCCACTTGGTGGCTCCATTGATTTTATATGGTTATTACCCGTTAAACTTCTTCCACTCTAAGACCTATGTAATTTAAATACTAGGCACTGGAGTAAGGAAAAGTATGGAGGGACCACAGATAGAATAGAATGGGTATTGAACGCGTCTTCGTTGTACCCTTCCTTTAATAATATTCATTTTGCTGATTTATACTTTGAAGTGAACGCGTTTTCGTTGTTGTTTGGCTCATTCTATTCTATAATGTTTTTATTGTGGGATGCTTCTTAAGTGAGTGGGTCGCAGTTGGGTAACGTTGACAGACAGCACTAGTAGGATAAGTTCTTTCCTGATTCAGCCTTCCACTATAGACAATACCTTCAAATTCAAAACCCAATCCTCTCTCTCACTTATAAAAAGAACAGAACAACAGCTTTCACGTAACTTACGGTTTCATATGTCCGTGCATTTTTGCCCTTTGTTCTTTATTTAAAAAACCAACAAAGTATCTAATCTTATTTTATGGTTCCCATAGTGTGTTCACGGATCGGATTTAATCTGATGAAAAATTTGCAAGTTAAACTGAGTTTTAACAAATTTTTTATAAATTCAATTCAAATCAATCTGATCATAGACAGACTAAATTAATGGAGTCTAAATATTTGAAAATATATATTTTAAAAAAATAATTTGTTTAGAACAATAATTTATTTTATCTAAAATTTTATAAATATATAATGACTAAAATATACGTTAATGTTAATATGATATTTTTATTTTAGATATAAATAAAGTTTTATATTAACATAGAATATATAAATAAAATTAAGATAAAAATTAAAATAACAACTTAAAAATAAAAAAATATAGATGGTTTAATTTAATAATTTAGTAAATTATGTGAATTAAAAATTAATTTATTTTATATTTAATAATTAAATTATATATAATAATAAATAAAATATATAATATGAATTGGATTGCATTGGATCAGATAAAAATAAAACTCACATTCCAATTTATTTAAGTTAATCCAATAAGACCCTAAGCTGGAACACATATTTAATTCAGATACTATTACTATTGTTTTTGCATGTCGTTGCTTAATTGTGCTTGGTTAAAGTAGGAGTTGTGAGTTTGGTACTGTGATTAAAAGAGTAAGTTTTGAATTAGAGAAAAAAAAAACATTATCTTCTTAGATTTTGTCCAAAGTTTTGAATTTTTTTATCTTGTAATTATATCAACTTTCGTTTTTAATTTTTGTAATTTTTTTATGATTTTTTACGGTGTTCAAATGTTCTCATTTTTTATTTTATCCCCTCCGATTCTTTTTGTCTCATATTCTAATAGACGTATGTTTGTAAGGACTCCATTTGATCATCAATTCACAGACTATTTTACTTAAAGATTTTCATTAACGCCCTTCGCTAAAAAAATAGCTCAAGGACCCGTCTATCCCGATCGGAGTGATAAAGGCTTGTTAGAATTCATGGGTCAGAGGGGAGAAAAGAGAGAAAAGTATATTTTACTCAGATGAGAAAAATTATTACATGAGTACAAACAAATATAGGTTATATAGTCAATCCTAGTAATACTAATATCCTATATCTGTAATAAAATGTGTTTACTTGGAATGAAACAAGCTTAATAAGTCCAATTTTTCATGAGTCATTTTGAGGCTTAGTATGATCAACATCAAATAACATGATTAATTTGTTGTATTTTTTACATATTTAGACATTAAAATTAAAAATTTTCATTTTTTTAGGTACTAATATGTTACTGCATCATACCTTCATAAATAAATTTGACTATTTACCCGAAAATGAATTAAAACAAAGTTTCGAGTTGGAGTCCCTTAAATTGAAATTGATTTTTAGTTATATTGGAGCTGTTAAGAGATGGTATTATGGCGTGGCTGTATTTTTGTTTTGTTGTTGTAGCTTCTTAACTGTTGTTATGAGTTGTTACACTAGTGTTTAGGGTTAATGGTAAGGGTGTAAATGAGCCGCTGAGTTGAGCTCTTGAAGCTTGGGTTTGGTTATGGAAAAAAAATTGATGGCTAAAACTTCACTCATTTATAATCTTGGACTTGATTTGTTAAAAAATATTAAGCTTGATTTTGACTTGTTTAGCTCATTTATATGTTAATTATTTTTTGGATAGTAATAAAAACATAATTGAATGCTTCTCACATTAAAAAAATTCTACCGAAACCGAAAGTAAAAAAAATGTTTAAAATGATTTTTTCAGTTTCCACATACAAAGAAGCTTTTCATGGAAATAAAAATTGTTTTCTAGAAACATGTTGTAGTAAAATTCCAAATCCTTTTCATTAAAAAATGGATAATTGTACCAAACAACAATATTAATCATTGTAAAAAAAAAAAAAAAAGCAATGAAAAATTAACATACTTGAAATTGATTGGTGTCTTGCATGAGGGGTCCGTAATATTTAAATAGTTGAATACTAGAATAGAATGTGAAACAATGAGGGAAGGAATTTGAAGCACCTGATATTGAATTTGAAAGTGGTGTAGAAGAGTGGTCCACTGGTCCGGTAGAAAGTAAAGTGGAATTTTAATTTGGGAGAAAAGCTTTGAAGATGAAAAACTTGATTTAGAAAAGGAAGAGTCTTCAAAATTTTGAGTTACAATGCAAAAGAAAAGTCATTGGGAAAGCTCAAAGCAATTGAAACGTCATTTGCGTTTTAATCTTATCTTATATTTTCTAATTTAACTTAAAAATTACAAAAGTAAATAAATTTTTAATAGAAAATTACCAGCATCTGTCATAAATAAATACTAGTATAACATTAAATCAAACTTATATATATATATATATATATATATATATATATATAAATTAGCTATTCACATGTCCTTAATATCAAGTTTAATTTCAAGTCCGGGTTTGTTTATTTTAATCAAACAAACGAGTAATTGATGAGTCAAATTGGAATAGTTCATGAATAACTTGATTCATTTACACCCCTAATTAATGGTGTTTTAAGTCTGTGAGGGCCATCTTTGGTTTTAGTTCCAGGTTGCAATCCCTTAATTGAATTTGATTTTTTGCTTTATTTGAGCTGGTAGAAGATGGTATTGTTACTGTATTTGTGTTTTTGTTTTCTTGTACTTGTAGTTTCTTAACTGTTGTTGCTACACTAGTGTTTAGGGTTTATGGTGTTTCCATTCTATGAAAAATGGATCTTTGGTTTTTCATAAGTTTTGGTCCCTATGTTTTGCCAATATCCAAACTTTATCCCCAAATACCATAATGTTTTAGTCCCTTGCAATTTTAGCTTCAGGGGACTAAAGTTTGGGTATTTAAAAAAACTCATGGGCGGAAACTAATGGTTTTGAAAGTCAGGGACAAAAACTAAAGATTGCCCATTTTTCAGGGTCTTAAAACATCATTAACCCCCTAGTGTGTTTATGTTGCGTGCTCTGGAGTTGGAATGTTTTTTTAATAACAAAAATGGTGCAAGGTTGTAATTTGAAATGGTGATGCTGCTGTTATTTGATTTCTAGTGTTACACTTTTTGGTGGTTTAATTTGTGAGGGAAATTTTGTTTTGGGTGTTATGCAGGTCTTGTGCAGAAACTTATTGACAGGAGCAAACATATTCTGGCTGTCAAGTTTGTTTTTGAGTTCAATCTTGGTCATAAGATTCCACCGGTTCCCATTTTGAAAGCTCACGTGAATGAGTCTCAGAAACTGTTAAAAGACTTTCCGAAGAAGGGAAGTCACTTGTAAGTATCCTCCGCTTGATTGGTTACCTGGTCTATGGTGTCACTGCCTGTATTTATTTGGGTGTTTTTGCAGAGTGAGATCATGGCGAGACAAATCCATGCACTGAAAATCTTCAATCTGAATATCCACCTGAAAGCCTTCAACAGCATATAGAGCAATTGATGAAGCATAAGGCAAATGTAAAATATGCTGCATCAGCTTTTTCAACTGGGCCTTATGGTCCTGATGGTGTCCCAATGGGTCCCAGTGGCAACCTTGGTCAAGGTGGTTCTCTTCCAAATTCATCAGAACCACTTATGCCGTCTGGTTATTATGATAGTGGCTCTGCTTATGGTGGTTATGGTCAGCAACATTATTACCAAACACCTTATCCTCAGTAGATTGAGATTTCGTTTTCTTTTGAATACTGAACTCCTGGGTTGGTGGCTTGCTATTAGTTTCTCTATGACTTTGCACTTCTGGCTTTTAGTTATTAAAAGCATAGCTTGCTTTGTTGATCTCCATGATTAAAGGAAAGGAACCATGGATTCAGCAATGAAGGATTGTGAGGGAATGATTAGTTTCACAATTTTTAATTACTTGAATGATTTTACATCTACAAGATTCCTTTTAGGTTATTCACGGTATTCCTTAAACTTTTCTGTTCTTGCTCTTCATTCCTGCCTACCTTTATTTTCTTTGCTTGGTATTGAGGCTTAGATTGGGTTTCAAAGGTAAAACCATCTCAAATAGAAACTTCCATATTTGTATCAGGTGCAGTTTTGCTTGAGAATAACTTATTAAACGTGTCTACACTACAGTTTCATGTGTGCTTGATTTCTTTTCTTTCATGTCCTAGTTCATAATAGTAAAAGAAAAACAGAAATCATATTTAAAGGAAGTTATGGGTTAACCTTATCAAAATTTAATAATGGGATGGAAAGTATTTAGTATTATGACATCCCAGACAACAACTCTCTCTGCTCTCTGGATTTTAACTTTTGTTTGGTTGCCTCTCACTGTAGATAGAAACTCGCTTTTCTCATCCATTGGTTTCAAGGATTTTAATCCAAAAACGTAGGGTAATCCATCCATTCCGTAAGCTTTAACATAAAGCCTGGGAGAATTGTATTAATTGTTCTCATCCATGAGACCAGGCATCATCCCCACAGATGAAAAAATACAAGATATTTGTTTTGTTATTTAGTTACTTCCCTGTATGAACTGTCTTTGTTCTCATGTTGAAAAATACCTTTCAACTAGGTCTGGTATTCAGATCAGTTTCTCATCTCGGGTTTCTTTTCTTTCCTTTGTGTTACTAGCAGTTTAATTGAGTATCATAAGTAGATGTGGATGAATTGATGTTAAATGTCATCATGGTAATGATATTCGGTTGAATCATGGTATGTATGCTTTGGTCTATAGTAGTTGAAGTCTCTTTTTAGGAAGCAGCCCAAAACAATATGTTTGGGTTCCATCACCTTGGGCTAATCCAAGGTAAGTGACACACATTGTAGGAAAATAAACTTTTGGGCTGTCTGAGATTTTTTAGTCTATAGATTTTGCATCATTTAAATCATGAAGTGGGTAAAAAGTTCAGTACTGTCAATCATAGAAAATTAAGAAATTTGCCTATGGGAGTTGGCTCCCTTGATCGCACTAAGTCCATGACAAACACGTGGCTTAAGTTTGAATCCCAGGTCTCCTTATGGTGGGTTATTTGTGAGTGCCCTGCGTGGGCCTATCCTGAATCTGGATTCCAGCAACCATTTTCCCGCTCTATTTTTTTTTCCAAAAAAAAGAATATAAGGAAATAACCACATTGAGGCTGGTGAGATTAAGATTAGCTAATGATAAAAATCAAGATTAAGATTAGCATTTTTTTATTTACTATGTTATAAGTGCAAAGTATCTATCGACTTTGTTAATAATTAATCTCTGTCGAAAAATTGGTCGACCATGTTTAATAAAAAAATATTCTTTTTTAATTATGTTCATTTTCATTCTCAAGCTCAGAATTCAAGATTTTACTTAAAGAAACTTAATTACATTTTGACCAACGTAATGTTGGTGGAATAAGATTAGCTTGAGAAAATGAGTTTTGACACTTCGATTATACACACACTACTAGGGAGGCTTTCTTAACAATTTTAGCACCAGCTGATTTTGTTATAAATGTTTCTGTACGTACAGTATTTTGATCTTTAAGTTTCCTGGACGTCATTAGCTCTGTCAATGTGCATTAGCTTGAGTTTTACCGTAGAATAGTTAACACTAAAGAAGGGTAAGTGTATGAGAGGATTTTTACACTGTTCTACCTATGAAGTGATCTATTACCTATGAAAAGATGTGTCTGTATTATTATTTGGTGTTGTATAGATTGTTCCTCTCACCTTTTGAGATCATTGCTAATTGGTAATGTAACATGTAAGAGACCTCGTTTTCTATATGTTTGGAAATGTTTACTATACTGATGGTTGAGACGTATTCTCAGTGTGTTCCATGAAAATGGGCCGTAGATGACTGGCCAGCTTTCTTCTTTTTTGGTAAGTGAATAGTGAGAATTTCATTCAGAAGAAATGGACTTTGCATCCCTAACAAGGTGTAACTCACCCTGGATGACTAGCTTTAAGCATAGAAGTTGGAATTGGCAAAGAATATTAGTGAATATATTATTGAAGTCTGTGTTATGGTTTTTATCAATGGGACATGAGTTGTTTTACAAGATTTAACATTAGTGGGAAATACACTATGCGGAGTCAAGATTTTAATATTAGTGAGCACAGATTGAAAAGTGGAATTTGATTGATTTAAATATTTGTCAAAGAAAACTTAATTATAGAATATATGCAGAAATATTAAATAAACTTATTTCATACTTATGTTATAGTAATTTTTTTTAGACAACATGTTTTAGTAAATTGGAGGCGTTGAATACTAGAAAATTATAAATACATAGTTTTCTGTATAAGTTGTGTTAGCTGTTCAACGTTATTATGTCATGAAATGAAATTTCTCTGGATTTTTAATTTAAGTAATCCTCTATTTTTGTGAGGAAATTTTTTCCTACCTCCTTACACGTTCTTGTTTTTATTATTCTCATTGCCGAAAAGATAAGAAAATTCAAAACAAATAGAGGTAATTTATTTGTCAATACAAGACAAAACAACTAGAAGCAATCTATCAATAGTAAGATGGGTATCTATTCAGCTTTTGGTAATTTTTAATATATGATTCATCAATATTTTATTATTCACCTTTGGTTTTGAATGATATCAATAGGAACTTTTCATACATTAAATTTTAAGGGAATAAAAAAAAATATGCAATTTATTAAAAATAAGAAAAAAATTAATATTATTGGGGTTTAATAAAATTTTATTCAATGCTCCTTTATATATAGAGAGAGACCAAAAGCAGAATCATATCATTTCATTAACAATGATAGACTTCTAGTTGAAAATTAAGAGTAAAGAGATACAGTTATTAAGAGTATTTTTAACTAATAGTTGAAAATTAATCCTTTTTAAAATATAGAGATAATTGAAATAGGCTCTATCTCATCTAATAAAAAAAATTTCTTACACATTATTAAGATCCAAACCTTTGTGAGCACTAAGGATGAAAATGTTCCTCGACTTTTGACTTAACATGTTTAAGATCTGATCTGATATAACTTGTTAATTATAAAGGTCAGATTAAGATTTTTTTTAAAACTTGTTTAAATAAAATGTCATGTTCTAATTTTCAAAAAAGTCTGTTAGACCTATCAGGTTGACCTATTTAACATGTAATAAGTCAAACATAAATTTAATAATAGTGATGTAGGCCAAACTTAAATATGTCAAAACATGACCTGACTTATTTCCATCCCATAAACAATAAACAAACGCATAACATACTTAAAGGATAGTATTAATAAAAGTATTAAACAAACAGACTTTTTATGATTGAGTAACTTTCCTTTTAAAAAAAAAGTAAAAGTTTCTTCTCCACATTCTGAAATTTAAAAATCAATTTGGCATTCCATTGATAAAAATCTTAAGAATGAGTTTTCTTTATCCTTTAAACTATTTTATCCAAAATTCACCTCTAAGATTTTCACATGAAATTTTGAAAATACCTAACGAACTCTTAATGTGATAAAATCTCTCTTTCTATACACCATTTTTTTTTTTGCGACAGTTTTCAAATTTCATTCATTAAATAAATTCGAGAAAGCAAATGCACTCAGCCATTCCAAAGTTTGTAAAGTAGAAAAAAAATATTGGATAAATAGATGGTCGGTAAGATGATGAGAGAAATGCCAATGAAGTTAACAACTCTTAACTGTTTCTACTTTCTAAGGTATAAATAAGGGATTCATACTTTAATTTTATCTGGGAAATTTTGTCAGCAAATAAGAAAAAATGTTCAGAGAGATAGATAAGGTAGGTGATTTTATTTTTGGATAGCATGCTATGATATGCAACTGAATTGAATGCGGCATGCTTTAACATTTAATATAGTAAAATTCATTAGGGAGGAAAGATACTCAATAAAAAATTAAAAGGAATTAGAAAACCAGTGAGACCTTTGCTTTAACTGCATCTCAAGCCGTTAAATGCTTAGATTTGTCGTTGTTTTCCTATCTCTTCACCTAATTATAGGCTAAGTACACCCTTCCTTTTCTTATCTGTCTCCACACAGGTAAAAAGTAAAAACACACACCGAATGGAGAAAAGAAAACAAACTATAATGAAATGTTTCTATCTCTTGTGCTTTTCTAGACCACATTTCATTAATAATACTCTATACATTATAGTAGTAAACCAAAAATTGAGCCTCAACTTCTTTTTAACCCCTTTTAGCAAAATGGTATGAGATTAGTAAAGAAGATATTTAATAGTCTGAGGCCAACATGTTAACTTATTCTTTCTTAGATCTTTACAGCATATCCATGAAAATTTGACAACATTCTCATTTATTGTTGTGACTGAAAAATACCCAAATGGATTTTTTTTTTTTAAATCAGCAAACCCAAATGGAATTAATTGGTCAGGTCAACAATTGCCACATTTAGATGCCCTAAACCATGTAGTATTGTCCAAAAACCTCAAACACAACATGATTCTGTGAACTAATTATGGTTTAATCCATTTCTCTTTGCTACATCCACTTGCTAATTTTTTTGTGTCACACACATGACATAACCCCCATGGGAATTGCCGACAGTGCATTCCTTGAATTGAATCATGTGATCAGAGTTCAAATAACATAGACAAAACTACACACTGAGGTCATTGCTTGAGCTTGACTCTCCTATTCATGAGATTAAATTATTTGAATCTAACCCTTTGCTGAACCAATTCTGGTTTGGCTTGGCTTTCAACTTGTGGAAAGGGAACCGCAGTTTTGCACCAATCACTCATATTGATTGTGTATGGTAAAGAGTAACATAGAGTTGGTACTTGGCACACCACTTTTCACTTTCAACTCTTACCTAGCCAAAACACACATCAAACATATAAAACAATAATTCTTTTAACGAATAGTAAAATAATCATTTTTTGTTACAAAATCTTTGTCCAATAGTGAATCATTCATTGACAAAATCATCCATCTATCAGCTTTAAAAAGTCTAAAAGTTAAATCTACACAACCGATTATTTTCTCTCTCCATCCCATCCGTTCACGCCTTAATTTTTTCCAAACAAAGAATAAATAATATATACTGAAATTTTTTATATTATCAACAAATTACTTACATGTATTAATTTTTATAATAATTATTTTAAGAGTTTAATTTTTATGTGACATTAATGTAAAATGTTTTATATCATCAATTAATAAGAAATTATTGTTAATATGATTTTTAAGTTGATTATTGTAAAATAATAACTTTTACACTTACAAGATTATAATAGAATGATGTTTGATAAATTTTATGACATTTTCGTTATGGAGACTGTTTCATTATTTGTATACTTTGTATATTTAAAAATAAAAATAATTATTTATCCTTAATATACATTGAACCAAAAATATTTTCAAAATCGGAATGAATCCGATCCAACCATGAAAACTCCTTAAATTCAACATCAATTATTACTACCATGATGATTTTTTTTTTTTTATGGTGTGAGTTTAGTTACTCAGAAGTAACAAAAAAAAAAAAGGTCAGAAAGGGTTTAAAATGACAGAGAAGAGAGTCACAGATGAATGAATGAGTTGTGTGAGAAAGAGATCCATCCAACGTTGCAAGTCAACTGAGTAGTCCTGCTCTGCTCTCCCAAACATCTCTGACACAACACACACCAAAATGCATCACTGAAATGACCCTTTTGCCCTTCCTTCCGTCCCTACTTCTCCTTTGACTCTCCGCAACGCCACCGCCACAATGGACGCCGCCACCAACTCCGGCGAACCCCGCTCCAGTTCGGTGCTCCAAAATACTGGGGCATCCGAGGATCCGAATCGAAGTGGGTCGGGTCAGAATTCGATGGCGAGGTACAAGCTGATGTCGCCGGCGAAGCTTCCGATCTCGAGGTCGCCGTGCATCACGATTCCTCCGGGGCTCAGTCCGACGTCGTTTCTAGAATCCCCGGTTCTTCTTTCCAACATGAAGGTGAGTGTGTGAGTGTGCTCATTTGAAATGTTTTGGTTTCGGTGAAAAATGGAAATAAAATGGCTTGCGTTATGAGGGAGAATTTTCATTTTTCAAAGGGGTTTGTGTTTTCTGAGAGGAAATGGATTAGAAGAAGGAAAGGTAAATGCTTGAGTGAATTCATTGGGGGAATGTTGTTGTTTTTGAGTTCATTTTGGTCAAAGGTTTTTTTTTTTTGCTGTTTTTTTTTTTTTTTTTACTTGACCCATGTAAGGTAAAGGTCACTTATTGTGAGTGGCGTATCAAAGTTTTGTTCTTTTCACTACGATTTTCTTGGGGTTTCTCAGCTACTCAATAGGGCTTATCTGGGTTGGTGTCAAATCTTTTTTTTTTTGGTGGAATAATTTGATGACTTCAAATGACTTGATTTGAATGCTGATGAGCAATGAGCTGAAGATGCTGTTTTTTGTTTTGTGAAATTCGAAATTCTTATATGCTGGTTTAGTCTCGTGGCACATTGTTTCTTTAGAGTTGGCTCTTCATTTGTTTGATTTTGATCCTTCACTTACTAGAACATTTTTGTGTATGGGTCCGTTAGGTTCTGATGCTTTTGCTCTTATAGGATTATGTATTGGCTGCTTTATGCTCAAATAAATACGGTGTTCTGTTTAGTGGAATATAACTTTAGCTTAGGATCGCTCGACATTCTCCTTTTATTTATTTTAGTGTCAGTGTTGTTTTTTCACATAATGAATCTTCTTTTTTGTTGGTGCTTGCCCTTTTTGTTTGTTTTTGTTTCAACGGTGCAGCAGAGTGCAATTAAAAGTCTTCTTTGTTTCCTTTACTATTTATATATGTGGAACAAACGAATCAATGCATTGCCAACGATTAGTGGATTGATTTAAGTTATTTGTGCTGTGAGAATAGTATAAGGAATGCCAGAAAGATTGTGGGTCTAGATTTTGTGAAAGGACTTGTTTCTAGACGTTAATCGTCTGGATGGTCCTAATTTGAGTAGAATGCTGTGCTACATTCATGTGGGAGTGTCTTTTCTTTGTTATCATTGATTGTTTATATAACTAACTTTTGCATATTATAATGTATAATGCTATCTTTGTCAAACTGACTCCAAATAAACAATATGCAATATCATCAGCAGGAGAAAATGGAGAACTTTGCTTACACTCAGTTATAATGGGTTGCTTACAACTTTGTCTGATAGGTTGTACATTTTTATATGTTATACTTGTAACTTCTGTTCTCATTTATATAATATATATTTTTGCTGAGCAAAAAAAAAAAATAATGGGTTGCTTACATCACTGGCTGATAAAACTGTTCAATTAGTTGGCTTATTCATAAGATTATATATATATGCTCTCTTTCTGCTGTTATTACTGATATCATAGGTTGATTGATTGCTGTTTGAGGCCTTAGGGTTTGCAGGTATTCAGGAACTCTTGTTTGTTTTGGCTTTTCCCCCTCTTTTTATTGTTTTTTTGAGAATTTTTTTTCCAGTATCTTTTTGTGCATTTGAATTTATAATTTTTCATTTGACTCAACAACAGTTGCTCAAAGAATATTATAGTTTAAATATTATTTGTGTCCATGCATTGCAGGTGGAGGCTTCACCAACTACAGGGTCCCTCCGTAAGCTCCAACCAACAGTACATGGTTCTATGGCTTCTGCTGCCTCTGCTACTTTTCCAGTAACCACTGCCTGCTTCAATACCAATACTATTGATGACAGAAAGTCAAGTTTCTTTGAGTTCAAACCACTGAATAGATCGAATATGGTAATTAAAATCAATGTTGGCAACACTTTGATTAATATTACTTTCAAATCACATGGATGAAGGGGCTTGGATTTTGTTTCCCTTTCTCCCGTGACTTTACTTGGTTTAAATCTGGATACTGAGTAAACAAGATGGAATAATTAATCAGATTCGAAAGTTGTCAAGATTGTTGTTACTCATCACTTTGTCGCATTAGACAAAATCAATTCCAAAAGTCATGTTTCATTTAAGTAGTTTTATAATTTATAATCCTTTAAATAGATATTGTTTTGGGGGTTAAAGTGTTAAATGGAAACAAATTGCGTTGTCATGTTTCATGTTCTAATTAATATTGTTTTGAATATTACTAATTGCTTAGCACTTATCCAATGCTATTCACTCGTTTTAAGGTTCCTGCAGACTTCAACAACCATGTAAGTAAACAATCTACTCAAGTAGAAGGTCCAGGAAAAACTCAATCATTTGCTTCCTCACCCTTAGTTGAAAGTGAGATAGCAGTTCCTTCTAATGAATTAAGCCTATCATCACCTGTACAAAAGGTTAGTTCTAGTGTTAGTGCTCCTGTTGATGTTGATTTGGATGACATTAACCACAAAGGCAACACAGCTACTGGGCTTCAAGCATCACATGTTGAGGTTAGAGGCGGTGGACTTTCAGTTGCAGCTGAGAAAACATCTGATGATGGATACAATTGGCGAAAATATGGGCAAAAGCTTGTTAAAGGAAGTGAATTTCCTCGCAGTTATTACAAATGTACACATCCCAACTGTGAAGTGAAAAAACTTTTTGAGCGCTCTCATGATGGTCAAATCACTGAGATAGTTTACAAGGGAACACATGATCATCCTAAACCTCAACCAAGCTGCCGATACTCTACTGGTACTGTTATGTCTATTCAAGGAGAGAGATCTGATAAGGCTTCTATGGCTGGCCGAGATGGTAATACCAGCCATCTATCTTAGCTTCCATTTTATTATTACTTATTTCAAACAAAATAACTGGCTTGCTTTTCTTCTAATTCTTGAATTGTAGACAAAGCATGCACTATGTATGGTCAGGTGTCTCATGCTGCTGAGCGCAACAGTACTCCAGAGTCATCACCTGTAGCAACACATTATGATGGTTTAGAGGGTGCCGGGTTTGCGTCAAACAGAACTATTGAAGAGGTTGATAATGATGATCCCTTCTCAAAGCGAAGGTATGACAATTTGGTTGAAGCTCTGGATTTTCTCCAGCATGTGTGCTCACTTGCTGCTGCTGAGTTTCTTTTGTTTTTTTCTTTTTTAGCAGAAAAATGGAACTTGGAAATGTTGACATCACTCCTGTAGTTAAGCCTATCAGGGAACCACGGGTTGTTGTACAAACTTTGAGTGAGGTTGACATATTGGATGATGGGTACCGCTGGCGTAAGTATGGCCAAAAGGTTGTGAGAGGCAATCCTAACCCAAGGTATGTCCTCACGTTGATGAAACTAGGAATAGAAATTAACTTATAAATTCCAATTTAATGTATGTGCTTTGTCAAATGAACTTTTTTATTAATATTGTAAAATGTCAAGTTTTTTCTGTTGTACTTGCTGTCTAGACAACAGTTAAAGTGAGGAATCAACTTGATATAATAATTTATTGAAGCCTATATATTCACTTATCAACCATTTTGCTTTGCGATCTGTTTCTTTTATTATCATGGGTTTTAGTATAGTTTGAGGCTTTGAGACCCCTGTTGCAGCTTTGTAGCCAACATGGTCCATAGAAAACAGTCTGTATCTTACATTAGAGTAGATTCAGATATATAGACATGAAGAATATATATATATATATATATATATATATATATATATATATATATATAATTGCAAAAGAATGAATGGAGAGAATTTTTGGTAAACACCAACTTTTGTAGGTTTAATTAAGGAATACAAGGAATAACTTTATTGATTTGTTTTGGTAAGGGATACTGAGATGGACATATGGGTGAAGGTTGATGAGAACTGGTGGGGATGGAGGATCTTAAAAAGGAACCAGAGTGATTAAATACGTAGTAATTAAGATACAAGTTGGAAATTAAAAGCATGATTTCTAAAAATTTGCAAAGAAACAGTGGCAAATTAAAGTGGCTGTAGATTATTAGATATAGGAAAGTATTGTGGAATAGATGTTGCTCCCAAAGGAAAGGAGTGAATATTAATTTTGCAAGCCAATACGAAGTTATAAGAAAACTTAGGGTGGGGGAAAGAGGAAGGGCAAGAAGATATTCAGGCATCATTGCAATCTTTATACTCACTTATGAAGATGGTAGGAAAGTAGGATTACCATCCTGCTGGTTTTGATGAATGACTAATGTAGCCGATTCCAATGTTACAACTAAGCCTGCTTATTGATGTCATTTTATAATGTCATTGGGCACTTGTGAACAATTAGTTATAAATAGGGCTATATTCACCTAGGAAATGTATCTACTAAGGCTTTCTATTTCATGGTGACAATCATTACTGTGGATGCCATAATTACAGATTCAAAAGGTTACTTCTCATGATTCCAGTTATATTAGTGTGTCGCTACTTCAGGAAATGCTTGAAAGCATGGAATTAAAATCAAATGTGTGCTTCGACCTTGATGAATGAGGCTTGTTTCATGTTAATGATCCATGGTTATGATACTAACTCGCTGCAGTGCTAAAATATGCTACTCAACTACATATTTTTTGTTAATCTTGTATCTTACTATGCTTCTTATTCAGGAGCTATTACAAATGCACAAATGCTGGTTGCCCTGTCAGAAAACATGTGGAGAGGGCATCTCATGATCCAAAAGCAGTGATAACCACATATGAGGGTAAACATAATCATGATGTACCAGCTGCAAGGAATAGCAGCCATGACATGGCAGTACCAGCAGCTGCAGCAGGTGAACAGACAAGAACTAAGTTAGAAGAAAGTGATACCATTAGCCTTGACCTTGGAATGGGAATTAGCTCAGCTGCTGAACATAGGTCAAATGGGCAAGGGAAAATGCTGCATTCAGAGTTTGGGGACACACAAACTCATACTAGCAGTTCCAACTTCAAGTTTGTTCATACTGCCTCGGCTCCAGTATATTTTGGTGTTCTAAATAACAGCTCAAATCCCTATGGTTCTAGAGACAATAGGAATGATGGTCCATCTTTAAACCGTTCCTCATATCCATGCCCACAGAGCATGGGAAGAATACTAATGGGTCCATGAAGTTGATTACACAACAGATATTAAATAAAAAACTATGAGTAACAATTTGCTTTCTTTTTTCTTATTTTTGGCGGGCATAGCTTCAAATGTGTAACATCTCATTTTCTGTAAGAAAATGCAGATAGTTCTTTTATGTTTATATCACTATTCCATAGCTGCTGCTTAGTAGAGTTGGTAGCAGCTCCATCTTGACTTTTAAATCTAATTGCCGTTTGTAATTGTATAATTATAAATTATAATTATATCCAAATTCTTCTGTATAAATATGAAGCTGATATCAAAGTTACCTCCACAAAACCTTAGTCCCCACTGCACTGGTTACAAGTCGTACATAACCCGTGATTGATGATCTGTTTTGACATGGTGAAAATTGAAGTGCACCGTGCACTAAATGATATCATGAATTTGTACATGTTGGATATTCTCACTGTTTTGTGTAGATTGGACTCTCTAAGGCCATTTTCATCCTAAACGCCTCATTTTCTACTTTTTACACATTTTAAATGAAATTTCACTATCATCATTTATTTAACTAAATAGGTCTCACATATAATGTAACCTCGTGGTCCTTACATTTCATCAACATTAACATTCCTTTTGTGGTCTTGTTAATTAGTATTCTTAAGGTATTGATTAAAGAACTAAAGAGGAGAAATGTTTATTGTATAAATTATAGAAGAGAGTAAAAAAAATCATGAATAACATAATTTTTTGTCTCTCAATAAAAATATTTTTTTTTTAAGTTCCTTAATCAATATTGTTGGAGCACTAATTAACATTTATCTTCTTTTATTGTAAATACTTATTTTACCATCTTGACCCACACAGAAACAAGCGCATAAGTATCCGATGTTTGTTAAGACCTGTGATGAATGATTGTCTTAATAAGATGCGGCGCTTAATGAGAAGGATTTGATGTTACCATTGCATATCAAGATGGCCTAACACGAGTTTTTTTATTTTTTATTTTAATAATATGATTGAGAGGGATGTGAATAGAGATAAATGTGTCTATTCTCTATTCACATACGAAAAACTCGGTGGATGTTATACACTTATACGTAAATATACCTTATCCTCACAGACTTTAACAACTCAATCCTTTGGTTTCAGCATACAAAAGGACACGGTCCCTTTCACCCTGTAATTTAGGGAGGGGGACCGCAGCATTGGCAAATGTGCTGCACTTGTTATTTCTAGAAAACTGAATAGAAGAAAAACATGGGGATTTTTTTCTTTGCATGTTCCTAGTACATTGCAATAACATTAATTTAGCCAGTCATATTTCATTGCCACTTCTCAAGCTGTGATTAGTTTAGCGTAGTAGTAGTATTTGGACTTTGGAGTGCATTCAAGAATTTTTCTAGAAAGAGAAACACAAATGAAAGGTGATGGAGCCAATTGAATAATTATGTTATAACTGAACGTACTAGCTCGGTGGAAGAGCAAAATGAATTTAACACTATTTTTGCAATAAATATACATCTTGCATTTTTGGCACGACATTTGCTTAGATATAGGATGAATTTCTTGTATTAGTCAATCGGCATTGAGATTTACATACTGCCATACTTGGAATATTGATTGAGTAAATCCTTTATGACCATTGGATTCTCTTGGCTTTATCTTTGAACAATTCTGACATGTTCACGTTGGTCTTTAATTGCAGTGCAAGTACAACTTTCTTAAATTCATACATTTGTCTTAGCTTAACCAGGACTGAAGAATCATGAAGCCACGTTGTGTCCTATTTATGGAATCAAGATGTATGGATTATGGGCTGATCCTTACCATGAGCACAATTCTGTATCCTTACCATATCATCATCATCTAGCTAGAACCCTTCACAGCATTATGAATTTTTTATGCTAACGGGAATGGTTCTTGTTTTTAAAGAAATAAACACCAAATTAGAGATAAAAGAAAGTTTGATCTCTTGTTTGCTTTATTATTTATCATATAAATGGAAAAAGCAATGCTAGTGACATGACTCTTTATACCAAAGAAAAAAGCCACAACCATGTTTCTGTATGGTTGTCTTTAATATGTGAAGCGACTTTTCAGAACCAATATGCAAACAGCTGATATTCTATTTTGTCTTTAGACTTGAGCATATCACTTTTTCTTTTTCATAAATGAAAAGAGAAATTATATTTGTACAAGTAGTTTGTAATTTTTTATACAACAGATAGAGGTAGGAATAGAAGAAAAATGCAAGATAAATACTACGGTGAAGAGAAATAAAGAGAAAATTGATATTGTAAAAAGTGTTGTATGAATGATATAACTCAAGCTTAAGATTAAGCCCAAAAAATTATATGTTAGGAACATATTTCATGATTGAATTGGTGAAGTTAATCTTGTTTTTGCAAAATTTGATTAGCTAGGCATATGATATGGACATTGTAACTAAAAATCAAAGAACTGCTTGCCTAAAACTGACAAAAGAACAATAAATGACTAAGGAGAGTCCACTGTAGTCTTGCCTTTCTCAAGCATTCCAGAGCAGACGTTTCTCACTCATTTTTAAAACAGATCCATCATCTGTGTCCCATAACGACAGAAGGAAAAAGAAAAGGTTGAAATATATTTTGTCCTAATGCTACATGTATTTTAATTCAAAACTTGTACCAAAAGAGGTTTTAATTTCTTTTTAATGTTATTTTCTTTGTTGCCGTTACAATGCAGTAAAATTAACACACGGTCATTGTAAAATATAACAAATAAATTGAAAATAATTATACATAAAAACAAAATATAATCTTTTATCCATATACATAAATTTCAATTTGGTAAACAGACAGCAAGAAATAAAACACAATTATACCTTTAATAAATAAACTAATTTTTTTCCCTATATGTATAAAATTGAAAATGAGTTTAGTGAACAAAAATGTACTCCTTGTTTTTTGTCCCTCAATTTTGTGCATGTTACTGAGACAACAAACTTGTTCACAAGAAGCCATTCCTTTTGTGCTCATATATTTCAATCCACAAGGGGAGGAAGAGGAGCGAAAAAAGAGATGCATGCCATATGGGTCTCCTTGAAGGATAATGTCAAATGTGGAAACAAGCTCAACGATGTAATCAAGCAGCAAACAAAATGCGGCAAAGGAAGTGGCTATGTTGCAGAAAAGGAGAAAATGAATGGATATAATAGACCTCTAATGGAAACTCCAACTACCCTAGTGGTTTCAAGACCAAGCAACACACTGGGAAGGCTTCATGGTAAGTTACTAAGTTGCATGCTGCTCCTATTTGCATGAACACATCATGCTTTTGTCTTCAAAACTCAGTGTAACTCGGTGTGTCATGATAAAGAAGTTTAAAATATAAGAATTATGATTTTTCAGAAGTCCTTGTAATGTAACGGGCTTATAAGAAGGAACTAGCTAGAGCAATTTGTTTATACTTTCTTACTTCCTTTATCCTTTCTTTCACTATCTATATGTTTTGTTCTACTAATTTGTTAATGTCATTATAAAATTATGGCAGAGCTTAGTGTTGGAGACCCATCAAGAAAAATTGTGGAGATGATCTTTCAAAAAGCTTGGTTTAACAAATCAAAGCCACTGAAGAAGGTTAGAACAGTCCTCAGGGTGAGTTACTCCGAAGAAGTCCTTGAAAGGTTTGAGAAGTATAGAGAATATGTCAAGAAGGTGGCCTCTGAGCAAAATCCAAGGAATCCAAGGAGCACAGTTGATGGGAACGAACTGTTGCGGTTCTATGGTACTACAATGAGATGTTTTCAAGAAAAATCTGATAAGAAAGTTCATGATCTGTGTAAAGATCCATCTTGTTATCTTTGTCAAATAATCCAGTTTAATTTCAACACACGATATGCAGAGATTCACTTGAATACAAGTGACAAAGAGTTGAGAAACAGAACAACTGCCACTGCCATAGTACATAATGTGAAAAAAGCTGCAATAATTTGCAGGATAATTGCTGGAACTGCAGTAAATGAAGTTGATGGTGAATATGAAGGGTCTCACTCAACCGGGTTAGGAGAAATGCAGTTTACCATAGAAAAATTTGTAGTAAAAAATCCCAGTTCTATTCTTCCTTGTTTTGTAATAATTTTCAGCTAACATGTTTTGTAGGTGTAAATTGTCATTATTTTTTTATCTTTGTAAGGCGTGTCATAGCAAAATATAGAATACATAGTGCTGCTTGCCATTTTTTCTTTTTTCTACTTTGATGAGATCGAGGCATCGAGCTTGCTGGTTCTGGCATTATTAACATAAATCAAGTGTGTTCTTTTAACAAACTATAGAGTAACTTGACTATGAATTCCGCGAAAGAAGATTAGGATGATACATAAACTAACTAAAAGTCTGAAATAACAAAAATGAACCAGTTGTCATTGGATCATCACCTCCAAGCACAAGAGGTAATAAGAACTTGATTCATCCAACCAAGACATAGAGCCCCATCTCTCTCTTCTAGAGTGTAATGTCCTTGGTAGCTTTGTTGAAGATTTTTTATTGAACAAGTAATAAAGGAGTTCAATGGGTATGGTGTGAATCCGGCCATAGTGAAACGTGATCTCCATTTCTTCAGAAGCTCGTGACGTTCCACTCTTTCTGCCCCTTCACATGCTATTAAGTTGACAACTTCTCGAGCCAAACAATGCTGCTCTACATTAATCCTTTCTTTGTGCTCCCTCGGCAGAGCAACATCAATTGATTCAAAAATAGCCAAGTAGTAGTTCATTGTCTCAACGAAACGGGGGAAGAATGGGAGGTTATTGGTATGTGATTCTTGCTCAACTAGTGTCACAATCTTAGGAGACAAGCACTTTGCCAATCTCACCAACCGGTCACGATGGTTCCGACTATCGACACATTCATCTGGAACATGGTGCAACATCATGGCAAAGTTCACAGCAATAGCTTCACCAGGTTGAAGTGCAAGGTCTTTGAGTTCAACCTCAGTGGGGGAAGCTCGTATAGCATGGAACTCAAAGGGTACATTACATGATTGTGCAAGCGTTGATAACCTTGCTCCAACAATTTCAAGGCCTCCTTCCCTGGCATAAGCTGAAGTGGAGTCATCAAAACCTGTTATTCTAATCTTGGGGGGTGCTCCAGGTCTGCCAGCAACAGCTTGGATTAGGCTTACCCACTGAATTCCCTGGTTAATCTGAAAATCAATAATGTGGACTTCACTTTCCTCCTTCATGGCTTCAGCAATAGCTCCATTTGCTGACATGTAACCAAATTTGAGATATGGACAGATTTCATAAAGTAGATGCATGTGTGAAAGGAGTTCACTACCAGTAGGCTCTTTACATTTCAAGACTTTGTAGATTGTGCTTCCTGAAGAGGCCAGCCTTGCAACAAGAGCCTCCAACATGTATGCTCCCAATCGTTGGATTGGATTGCCCGAGACGGAGACCATTTTACGCAACTCTGACATCAACCATTCAGTTGTCTCCAAATCATTTCCTGCCACTGCTTTTGCACATGTACAAAGCATCTCTTTTAAATCCCCTCTAGATATCATTTCCATCATTCTCTTCCACCTTTTTGCCTCTTTCAAAAACGAATCAGATTCTTCTGGAATTATGGTATCATAAGTATCCAGAATATCTGTATCATGTCCCAACATAGCACTTTCAAGCTCTCTTATCTTGTGCCTCAGCTCATCATCGCTAAGTGTCAAGCAAGATTCGTTTTCTAGCGAATCATTAACAATTTCAAGCGAATTCTGGGAACTCAACACATTTGATTTTGACTGCAGCTTTGAGACTGGGCTATTATTAGGTGAGAAACTGACAGTAGATGGAGAATTTAGGGAAGGGAAATTGTTGTTTTTAGAAGATTCCAGGGTGCAATATTGTTCGAAAGTACAAACAGAAGGGTAGGTTGCATGGCTACCGTTATCAGAGGATGAGTAGTAGTCTAGGTTCCGACTTTGCAGGAAGCAACATGACCCCAGATTTTGCACAGGCTCAATGCTGAACCTGCTAGAGTCATAGGACATTTTATGTTTCTGAGACATTTGCATTTGAAAAGTAACTGGTACTTTGAATATATGCAAACAACACCAAAATGTTTTTCTGGTATAAACACTCCTGAATTTTCTGATTTCTCGCTTTTTTTGAACAACAAACGACAGGAACTTCTATTTATGGTCTGTGATCGTTGTCCACATTTTACTCCAGTTCCAGCTGGACATGAGCAGTGCTCTCAAAAGCTAGAGATATTCTGCAGAAAGGGTAACACAACAGTTTAAGCAACAAACATAGATAGCAAAATAACAGAAGCTATAACCATATAAAACAAAAAGGCAGTCTCAGTCCTGATGGAATAAGAAGCAGGTAGTATTGAGGCTATTGTCTAAACTCTAAAATTGGTATTCTTTGATGTCAGGAGTTAAGGAATATGGCATATATTACTCAAATAAAGGCTAGAAACCAATATGAACAGAGTTGGATTATTTATTGAAGGCATAAGCAGGCATTTTAAAACTAGAAAAACAAACTTGTATACAACATATTATATTTTCCAGATTCATTATATGCTATTCCAACTAGCAGCACGCCAAAGAGAGTCTATTTTCATAATCCACATGAACAGAATATAGTTCTTAACATCTGAACAAAACAGCAATTTTATCATTTTATTTGAATCTTTTTATAATCAGTCTCTTCTTTAGCTTTTCACTTTCTACATGTTATTGTTTTTGTTTGTGTTTTCAAATTTGATGCAATAAAGAAATGGAGGTTGACTTGATAAATATAACTAGATAATGAATTTTGGAGCACTTGCTGCTACTTAAAGGGAGACCCCCCCCCCCCCCCCCCCCCCCCCCCCCCCCC
>PYAF01006068.1:2050489-2074467 GCA_007407185.1 Glycine tomentella | reverse complement strand
ACTTCAACTCAATTACATAGAAAGGTGAATAGGGACTTCCAATTATAAACTAAAAATAAAAAATAAGCATTCAAATACAAATTCATTAAAAGTTCAAACACAGAGACACAGAAATTCTGATCAGTCACCCTGTTGATTCCACAAAACCTAAAGTGAAAAGTAAGACAAAAAAGTGAAAAATCATTACTATAAACCAGAAAGGGATCAACCTTGGAAGTAATTGCTCCCGGTTAAACATACCATTGTTAAAAGTTAATCAGCAACCCATTTTTACAAGCTCAATAACTTCCATAAAAGTAACTTTTTTTTCTTCTCTGATAAATAAAACAAGATGCAGCATCTCCTTCAACTTCAACATGAGCAGCACAAGCACTTCTATAATCTATATGGTAAAAAAGTAAAACCACTTCCCTCCCACAACATCCTGATACAAAACAAGAAAAGTAGAGAACAAGATCAGCACAATATTTTCAGAGACTCTCACCTTAAATGAAAAGGAAAGAATGATCTGAACTTTGAAGCCAAAACAATAGAGAACTGATGCAAGGACTTAGGACTTTTGCAGGTAAAAGCAACGAGGAATTGGCATGCATGTGGGCTTTTGTTTTTGTGGTTTTATTATTCAAGGTTGGAGGCAAAGACCAAATACAAGGTTGTTGAGTACTATATTTTATAGTAGATATGACAACTTTACCCGCACCCTTGGCATCCGTCCGAATCCGTTCCGATGTCAACGGGGAAAAACTGAGTTGATCGGTTTTGGGTTCGGGTTCGATTTTTCCCCGCATGTTGAATTTAGGGGCGGGGGCGGTTTTGGTAATGCTGATAATCGTCCCGCTCCGGCCCCCGCCATGCTATATTTAATTATTTACAAAAATACTTTTATATATTTGAAATACCTTGGGATAAAGACTTAATTTTATTCAAAAATTAAGAGTATAACTAATTTTATTTTCCAGTAATAAACATCTAATATTGAAATTTTATTGTAATTACATACATTTGAGACTTAGCGCGATCAAATTTTATGTTATAATTGTTGTTTAAAATTAATTTTTTAATAGTAACTTTTAAGTGTTTGGAGGCGGGGCGGGGAGTGGGCAATTTTTTTAGCCCCAGCCGGTTTTTGGGGGTGGGGGCGGGTTGGTTTTGAGGGGCGGGAACGGGGGTGATATAAGTAAAAACTGCCCCGGACCCGCCCCGTTGCCCAGCCTATTTTATAGGAACGCTTACTTAAGCAATGAATAAGTCTTGTTCTCCCCCCACAAAATTACCACTAAGCGGATTCAATCATGTTTATCTCCCAAATTTGTCCTTTACTCGTTGTCAATAATCTTATAAAGTTAATTTCGTGTTATTTCTGTTAATCAACTCTTAAGCAGTTAAGCATTCCATTTTATTTCTGCATTTTTTTTCAAAACATAATTTTTTACATGCTCTTTTAACATAAAAGATAAAGAATATTTTTAACGCATCTTAAAATCGTTGGTTACAAAATAAATTTTAAATGTTTTACTAAAATGACAAAAATAATATTAATAATGTTAAATATTTATATTTTTTAAAATATGTAATTGGTTAGAACTGAATTAGATTCAAATTTTTTAAACAAAGGCTTGAGTTTAAGAATCAAGTCTTACGAATAAAGAAATACGGATTAAGAAAAGAAACTTCATTAAAAATAATATATAAACTAATTTTTTTTGACAGATTATTCATAAACTGATAAAGCATTAATTAATGCCTAATAACAAGTCTGAAACCTCTATGTTTTATTTGGATTCTACTGTTCCGAATACAGACGCACGTGCATGACACGTAAACATTAATTAAAGGTTCTTAGATGCAAGCAACGATCTCAGTTATACGTCATCTGATAAAAAACGTGATTTAACTGTCAATAACTTAACTTTTAAACTTAACCAATCGTATCTGTAAAATAGACTCACGTGTGAAGGAGAAGAAAAATCATGTAAGGAGTCAATATATGCATACTTTGATGAGTTAAAATGAGTATTTTAAACCATTTTCCAGAAATTTACATAGTGGTTTCTTACATTTTAATCTTAATTTTAGGAAGAAAAGTGATTTTTTTCCCATCGACATGAAGATTTTTGTTTAGTTTGGTCGTTTGTTGACGTCTCTTGTTTTGGCGCGTGTAATTGAAAAAGAAAAGACAACAAAGGGAGTGTGTCGGTAAGGGTATGGTGGCTGATAACATTGCCCCCACACGGTTTTCGTCATTTTTAGGGATGGAAATAAGGCATTAATTAGTATTTTTTTATTTACTATATTTATCTTTCACCCTAAACAATTCGAGTTACAATAATTATGAATAACAAAGTTTTTCCTTAAACTCAAATCTGAATTAATTAAATTCAAACAATCACATGTCAATTGATGTAGGCCCTCAATGATAAAATTAATTAGTATAATACCATCAATAATCTTTCTTCTCCCCATTTTTTATAGATGCAGATATGCGTCATTATAATTGCAACAATAAGAGCAGTTTTTAATTAAACACCAACTTGACGCGTTTGGCTTCAACCACTTTCACGAGCAATCACATGACCCACATGCATAAATGTATCTTTATCTTCTTAAAGTACGTTCTGCTGTGTTTGTATTGTTCCTTTCGAGTGTTGCAAAACCAATTTCTTTTGATGCTATCCAATTATGGAAGTTGAGTTGGAATTTGAACTAAACTGGTTTCACTTTGTTCTTTTCTGTTTGTTTCAATTCAACACCAACATGCTGCACACCCTGATTGTTCACGTCATAAATAAGTAATATAGGATGACATGAATTTCTTGTCAGCCATACGTCATAAATTTTTGGTGGTTACTATTTTTTTTCTTCTTTTACTTAAAAAAAAAAGGAAGAAGAAGCTCCATGAATGCGTTTAGAACTATAATTCTGAAAGTAAAAATAGAAAATGTTTTATAAAAATCTTTGTTATATTAAAATTATAAATCATCTAATATTTTTTAAAAATAATTAGAAGTAATTACTAATAAAAATGTTTTAAATACGCAACAAACTTGTTAAAATGTCACATTACAAATTTGAATCCTCTCTAATAAACTTTTCCCGATTCAAATTACCACTATCTAGTACAACCATACATTGCATTTAAGAGGCTAGCGATTGGTTAACTTGTTTTAGGACTAATCAATTAATCGCAAGATTGGTGCATGTTAATTGAAAATTGACCAACGTTTTGTGAATTAGTCAATTGACATTAAAATTTGTCAGTATTGACCAATATCCCAAAAACAATTGACCAATTTCCATTAACATGGACCAATTGGGATCAATTAATGTGCAGCATTAGATGTAATATTTTACTGTGATTTGATGGAGGTTGGGCTAGAGAGAGTTGGTTGCAAAGCAAAGAATCCGTTTCATCACATCACCCCTTTAGAAAGCAGGAAAGGGACGCAATAAAGTAGCAAAATTTTGTAGTTGAAGTCCATCAATACTATTAAATGCAATTTAATAGATAGAAAATTAGAAGTCCAAAATTGTGGCTGTGTACTAATTCAAGCACCAAGCCAAGGATTCTTAAATGCAAAACTGCAAAAACAAAAAAAAATACTACTCCCTCTATCTCTTTGACAATGAGAAATAATTGTCTAATTTATGTTTATTAAAAAAGTTAATTAATTTAGTTATTAGTATTATATTTATCTATAATTATAATAATTTTTCAAATTTATCTTTAACTTTATTGGAGATCTATTAATCTTCTCAAATCTCTATATGAAAGAGAAAGAGACAATTCAGGATATTTTAATAAAAAATAAGTAATACACAAGAGAAATAAAATGAATTCTTATAATAAAAGATAAAAATTTGTTAACTATATATCATAAATAGAAACAATATCTTATAATTAGAGACACAAGAAATATATTATTTCAGAATGGAGAGAAAATAATCATCAAAATATAAATTTATCAACTGTGGCACTTTTTTGTGTGTCAGTAAAGTCTTACCTTACTGCAAGATCATGTACTCTTCAAAGTCAATATGATAAAGTCCTAAGATAATTATCAATTATGTAAGACAATACACCTAAAAGTAGGGACAGTATACGAAGGATAAGGTTGGAAGATTTTGTTGCAGATTCGTGTAGACTACTTAAGGTAGCCAAGCGTCATGTAACAATTACGAGTATGTGACATCAGTAATGACATAGTTATAGAGAAGAAGAAGAATCAGGGCTGCCTAATTTGAAAAGCATCTTCTTATAAATGGCGTTGGTATTGATATAAAGGATTTAATACGAGGTATATTGAAAGTGGAATAAACGAATCAACCTCAAAATGATAAAATGACCTTGCATCTGTTTTTCAATTCTGGATTCGTTCAACAACTACCAGTAGCTTGAAATAGACGGTAAAACTTGGAGTATTGGGGCATGATTGGTGTTAAGAATATACATTATTTGGAAAATGGATAAGGTCAAATAAACATCTGTTCTCAAACTTGTAAGATAGTAATAAGTAGTAACCCATTTAGTTAACTTCTCACATTTTAAATTTTATTAATCTCGCAGTTGCATTAAAAGTTCTCATAAAATATATTAAGTCTACAATGTATGCGACAGAAAATGCAATAATGGCTTGCTCATGCTTCCCAAGCTAAATTCACTAGTATTGGCTTTAAATCCTTGCTCTATCAATTTAATGCGTTTACTGTGTAAGCCAGTCTGATTACATCCTATCCATGTGAATATTACTGAAAATTGGAGCCAATAGACACAGGAACAACCTACAATGAAAAAACAGCTAGAAAACCAAGCTTCTACCACTTCAAAAAAACGGTCCAAATATCAAGACTTCACCTTTAAAATGCCTACAATAGCACAAAAAATAATAGTCTAATATTGGTAACAAGCTACATTGTTATGAAATCAGCCATCGGATATATGTGCAGCAGCTTGATCTTATCACAGAAGGAAGTCCTCATTCTTATTTTTCATCATTGATAGCAAATACCATTTCTCTAAAAAAAGGAATTACAATGTTTCATATAAATATTTTAGTTGGTAATCATTGCAAATGGCTTTACTATGTTGTTTACATTTGTGTATAATAGAGAATGTTATCACAAACAGAGAATCTCTGCTAAAATAAATTTGTTGAAGTATGCTTTTTTGTACAATGCGGTAGAATTAACCGGAGAAGAATCTTTTCCAGGATTGCCAAGGAAGAAACCCACCTGCGATATACAGCATTTGAAGGACTGTAAGGTAATCAATTGGACACGAATAACTTAGTTAAAAGTAGATCAACAAAGCATAAATGACAAGAAAAATAGGGAAACAACAAAGCAATGAGAAGTAATGTTGTTGGTACAGCTCATACTAATGATCCTAATTTACAAAATTTCTAAATTGATATTATGGTTATGAAATCCAGTTATTCCTTTCTCTTGAAACTTTCAGAATAATTAAAGGTTTGAAACAGAAGTTACATGAGTGTGACCAACCAATGGTACTTCAATTACACTGCTGGAGTGGAATTACTAAAGAAACGCTAGAATTTAACATCATACACTTGTCATAGCTCCTCATAACCAAAATGAAAGAAACTGTGAACCAAAAGGAAGAGGATCTATGAAAAATATCTCCTTTTCAACATCAAAATATTCTCAGGTTGACAATAGATATTCAAATTAGCTTGGGAATGCAGGGATTTCTGCAATTCCTAGGTGTTCAATGTACATCCAAATAATTTATAACTACACACGTTCAAGATACTGAATTTGAAGTTCAATTACTGAGACATCAAAAAGACCCATAAATCAGGAATATTTCAGAGACATACAATAACATTCTCCCAGCTGCATACTTAATTGGTTAAATAGAGTACATGATATGAGAAGAAGTGAATGCTATCATACCACATTCTGGGCAACGGAGATAGTCCTTTTCCTTTTCCCTAAGAACAAGCCCTGACCCTCCACACACCTCACATCTTTTTTGAGCTATCTGTAACATTATCCAACAATGAAGACATGAAACACACGGGCTTCATAACTTGCGAGTTAGCAGCTCAACCAAAAGAGTGACTTACAATTCTTTTGCTAAATTCAATCCCTGCCACCACAAAAGGGGTAACCCCAGCTGCAAAATTCAAACACACAAAATCAAAACCCAATTTCGGAACATCATTCTCTTTCCATAAAGATAAGCACAAAATATAACTGCAGTCTTTTGGTGCTGCTCTCAAATCAGAATTGAAGTTTCATCTCAATAACATGTTTAATGCAAATCTTTATTAAGCATATTATTGATAAAAAAATCTCTAATTTGATTTAAGGATAGCAATATCAAAAACACCTAATAAACTGCATCCAAAGTTTTGTTTGTCCAATAAAAAACAAACATCACAAGTAAAATATCAAAGGTTGTGCTGTGTGACTTAAGGTACCTATAGCTCCAACCACAACTTGCCATGTGACTTCCACTGGAGCAGGGTCAAGTACTGTGGTTACATCATCAACATTCAAAGGCACAGCAGCCACCCTTGTTCCTCTGGCATTCTTAACACAAACATTATTACAACGTTGTCTTTGTTGAGTCACATGACAGTTCTGTGAGACTTTGCTCCTAGTTGTCACACTCCCTAACGAAAGCAGAGACAAAGAAGAAGGTGCTGCTTCCATGGTACGGTAACTAACTGACCAAGCTCGTTCATTTCACACTTCATAACAACCTCACCGTTATAAATAATGCCACGTGGGCTTTTTTAGCCCACGGGCTCGCGCCACCTACGCGTTACATTGTGTGACTCATGTTTCAGATATGGTTTTAAGTAAAAACGACACCGTTTCAGATAGAAAGAAGATAAACCTTTGGGAGTGCAGAGATTCTGAATATTAGGGTTTTGGAGTATATTCTTTTTCTGTTTCTCTCTGCAACAATGGCGGCTGTTATGCCTCACTATCCTTATAATCCATTGCTATACTTTTCGACTCCTTCGAGTTTTTGTTCTCAATTTTGGATTTTTGAGAGAGAGCGTTTGGGTTCTGCGAGGTTGAAGAATTTGGTGAAACTTGCAGCACATTCCAATCCGAGGATTCTCAAGAGCAACAGGAAGTCAAAGTATGGAGAGGCACTGTCACTGTACGATAGCGACGAAGACGATGAAGAATTGGACGTCGACGACAACGAGGACGACGATGATGATTGGCTTTCTGATGTGAGCTTTGTGATTTCATTGTGTGTGGTCAAAAGTTTTCTTTAAATTCTAGGATGAATATCTAATTCAATTGATAGGTGAAGTGGGTTTTTTAATTATGCATTTGAATTGTTTCTTTAGTCCAATGTAAAAAGCTAAGGAATGTTTAATTATCTGTTGAAATTTGATATTGATGATGATTGTTTCTTTATTTGTTAATTTTCCCTTTCATTGTGGAACATGTGTGCAGGAGGAATTTTCTGAGCCTGCTAACTTATCTGTTAATAACAACAAGAGATTTAAGTCAAAGACAACTAAAGGTATGCTTGAAAATGTTATATTGATTATTAGTTTTAAGGGGGGAAGTTGAATATTCAGACTCTTGTTTGTGCAGGAAAAGATAGACAACAGGAACAGGAGTGGGGTTTGAGATCTTTTGACAATGAACAAAGCATTAGATTGCCTAGAAGTGAGAGAGTGGCATCCTTACAAAGAAATGAGAGTGGAAAGGTACCAAATCGTGATACAGTAAGCTGTGAACTGTCAAATTGTGCCATTTAATGTACTTGTGGTGCTTTTGAACCTTATGTTTATTTATCTTTCTTTTTTCAAGTTGCAGCATAGCAGAAATGTAAAGGATAAAAAATATCCGCGGTTGTCCGAGGAGATTCCTTTGGACGTGAAATGGTTACCACTTCTTGATTACTTAAGCACTTTTGGAATGAAGGAATCACACTTTGTCCAAATGTATGAGAGGCGCATGCAATCACTTCAAATTAACGTGTGTTCCGCACAGGAAAGGTTAGAATACTTATTGAGTATTGGTGTTAAACAAAGAGATGTAAGAAGAATCCTTTTGAGGCAGCCACAAATTCTTGAGTATACAGTGGAGAACAATTTGAAGTCTCATGTTGCTTTCTTGAGGGGCCTGGGCATACCTAATTCTAGAATAGGGCAAATCGTTGCTGCTGCTCCATCCTTGTTTTCTTATAGTGTTGAGAATTCGTTAAAACCTACGGTTAGTTATTTAATTGAGGAAGTTGGTATCAAGGAAAAAGATTTGGGTAAGGTCATTCAGCTTAGTCCCCAGATTCTTGTGCAGAGAATTGACATTTCATGGAATACTCGTTGTATGTTTCTTACCAAAGAGTTGGGTGCACCCAGAGATAGCATTGTGAAGATGGTGACAAAACATCCCCAACTTCTCCATTACAGCATAGATGATGGATTACTACCAAGAATAAATTTCCTAAGGAGCATAGGAATGAAAAATTCAGACATTGTGAAAGTTTTGACTAGCCTAACACAGGTCATTTTGCGTGTATTTCCCTCATTATTAATTTATGAAAATTATCCTGTTTTACTGTTCCAAATTTCGATTCCTCCTTTCCAATTTATACTGTTTTTGTAGGATGCCCTACATATGCACAAATAGAACTAGGAAAGTAATATATTGTTATATGATATTGTCGTATATTTTTGTATATATACTTATAATGTGAAGAACAGTTTGTATCTGTTGTTAATGTTGACTACTGTGCCTGCAGGTGCTATCTCTGTCCTTGGAGGAGAATCTAAAGCCCAAATATTTGTACTTGGTTAATGAACTTAACAATGAGGTGCAATCCTTGACCAAATACCCGATGTATCTTAGCTTATCTTTAGACCAGAGAATTCGTCCTCGTCATAGGTTCTTGGTTTCCCTAAAGAAAGCGCCAAATGGACCATTTCCACTTGGATCTCTAGTTCCAACTGATGAATGCTTTTGCCAACAGTGGGCTGGAACTAGTTTGGATAAATATTTGGCATTTCGTCAGAGATTATTACTTAAAAAGTTTGCTGAGAAATATGAAAGAAAAATGTGACAGATCAGAATCAAGTTTGTATCTGTCAACTTGCATGAATACTGGAAGAAGAATCTGTTATAATATCATTGTCATGCAACATGTTGCTATAAAATTTTTGTGATGGTCTGCATTGTGGCTGAAGCTCAATAATTAGAGTTTAGTTGGCTATTTGGCATACTGTCTGCACATGATTTCATGACACACTCAAGTATCAGTGTCTGATTCTCAGCAGAAGCTGCCCAACTACTTTTGTGAAGTTTATTATTGCTGTGCTTGTGGCTGAAAAGCAGAACACATCATGGTGCAATTTGTCACCCTAAGGTGAGCTGGTTTGTTAGTTAATAATTAATACATTAAGTATGCTGTTATTAACCATAAGTCTCTAACATATCGCAGGTTGTGGACCATATTGCAAACTTTTATTGGTATAAATTGAAGAAGCTGTATCAATTTAACTCTAAGATCCAGCTTATGGATTCTGTCATCGCTACTCTCATGTTTCCTTTTTACCTACAACGATGTGTTTGTGTAGATATATCTTTTTACTGTTTTTCATTCTTTTGTGTATCTGAGATCAGTAGGGCTTCTGTTACCTTTGTCACCTTCACCAGACCAATACATAATATTTTTTGTCACCCCGCGGCCATTTGTATCACATGTATGAGTTGAAATAACATTCATATTATCTTCAGTACTAGTAATTGAATTCTATCTTCTGGATTTATTTATTTATGGGGAGTTGGTGTAATATATCACTTTCATCTTTCAGTGGTGTATTCTCAGAAGAATGAATAAAGGAAATTCTTATAATCAAACATGGGTAGATTCATGTTAGAGATTGATATTTTTATTATGATAAAAACAAAGGTATCCGCATCATTAACTGGATATGGAAGATACTTTTTGGATGATTACAGGGAGAAATGACGAGAAATTATTAGCACATGCTTGGAAATGGATTAATGTTTTGAAATTACGATTTCACAGGAATAGCAGATGATGCAAGAGACAGGTTAAAATTAAGGTTCATTACATTAAACATTGTTTTAAATATAGGTACACGTTCAAATAAATTGCCATCCAAATATTAACAAATTAAAAATTTTCTGGCTCGTATAACTTTTTTCATGTTGCTTACAATGGAATGGACGATGATGCTTTGGCAAGTTTTATTTAATGATTGTTTCCTCATCAATGACGAAAAGTGATTTTGGTTTATTTTTTTACCATCTTCCAAACTTTATCTTGCTTGTGGTATAAAGTTTCGTTTGTGAATTAATATTGTTCGTATGGTATATGCACAATGAATAATGGTTTCTGTATATGCTTCATACTTCTCATATATTTTACTCGAGTTATCTTGGTCCTGCTAGACTAAATCATGTAATACCTCGCATTCGTTAACCATATTTTCCCAGCGAAAATTACATGAAGAAAATTGAACAGTAATTGATGATGCAAAAGCAAGGTAAAACAATCAAGCTTCTTATCTAGCATTAGCATTTTAAACGATAATATACTTTTTTCTTTTTGAGATAGAAAGTTGTGGGGGAAACAAAGTGGTTTAAAGTGAGAAAAATTCATCCTGGAAACATGTCAACGCTGATCAATAATTCAAGATTCTACTTTAGCACAACTCACTATATGTATTTCTAGTTTAGTAACCCTACTTATAAACTGGCCATCATTTTCTTAAAAGGATTAATACTGCTTTTGCAATCATTAAAACCAATTACATTTTTTTAAAATTTGTAAACAAATATAAAAAATTTACAACTCAAATCTTTTTCATCTAATCAAGCTGAAATTCCTTTATAATCACATTAATTTTTAGGGGTAATTATTATTTACTATCAATAAGTTGAAAGTATATTAAGAGTTGTATGGTTAATTTTATGGAGAAAAAGGAAGTAAAAGTGAGAGAAAGTCGTGAGTTCGATTTACCCCCATAAGAATTAACAACTAAATTTGCCTATAAAAAAAATTGAAAGTTCTGAAGGCAAATTTTATATTGCATGAATGTCACTTTTAATTAATGTTTTTGTTAATGAAGACCCACTACATTCACTTTCCATTGGACCTATTCAAGACAGAAAGTTGGATGTTAGAAGTTGGTAATTAATTGATTATAAATTCAAATCCAAAAATAATCACTTGCATATGTAAGAGTTAGACCAAGTACAATGACCCTACCGTCTCTTAACTGTCTGGCACTGAGATACCTTAGTTAATGGATTTGCTATGAGAACAAACTCTGGCACAGCAGTAAAATCATGCCTTGATTATGGATTTGAATCATAAAACAGTCTTTTTGCATATACAAGAATAAGACTACGTATAATATCTCTTCCCCTTACCTGTCCATATATCGCATATAATGATATAAGTACTTTTAGTTTTTATTTTATTTTAATGGACTTGCTATAAACCATTATTAAAGCGGTTCATAGTGAGTAAATTAGTTCCTCAAAACATGGACACGGATTCTAAGAGCTCCTTCAATCTAAATAAAACTTTGGACAATAATATACCTAGTTCTTTTCATCCACTAATGACTTCATGAATAAAACTCATAACTATATCTAAAATTCAAACGTTTTGCCACCTGTCTGTAACTAAAAGCTATAACCTTCTTACATGTATCATTTAACTTTTGTTAATGCCACCAATTCCAATTCTGAAGAGGAAATTCTTCCAGTGTCTCTTCTTCAGCATGTATGCACTAGCTGGAATTTTGACTAAAATTACTGCACTAATTGAGAAATATTTCCATATAAGAACTATATTGTGTATCAAAAGAAAGCTGCGACCATTGGCCTGATTCTGTTTGGACTCTATATTTCTTGTATATGTATCTGAAACTATACTGTTTACCTCCCACTATCTAGTGAAAATGCGAATGGACTGTCCGGGAGATTGAGTCCTTGATTGCTGGATAAAAATTAAAAAGTAAATAAATAACATTATCCATAGTCAACAAAATATTTCAGGAAAAGTATAGCAGCAAAACTGCATGTTTGCAAACAAATATATCATCCACACAGAAATTGTAAACAAGCAGAGGTAACTTTTACTATGTCTCATATTTGCTACTTGACAAAAAGAATGGTGTTCTACTAGAGCCAAGATCATGAAAGAAAACTTTTAGTATTTTACAAATCTCTTTAGCAGATGACAGTATACCACAAAGGAACTATTGTTTATGGGGTTTACCGGTTCTGCTATGGTATAGAGATATATCAGAATGGTTACAATCAAATCCTTCCATCATTTCTATTTAATAAAACCCTCAAATAGTTATTTACAACTCAAATAACTAGAAATTTAAAATGAATGAGATAGAAAATGACTTCAAAGGTTCACAATACAAAATTTGATAAAAATGTGTAACATTTTATAGTGTACAATGTTGAGGTTTCACAGAGAAAAATTTGGGAACAAAAGATGATTTAAAATAATGTCTCAATTGCTTGGTTTTGAAAAAAAGATGATTTAAAATGGTTTAATGGATCTGGTTCATAAAGATTTTCAAAGAAAAGGTGAGAATTTGAGAGTTTTAGATAAAAAGAAAACTTATAGGAAAAGACTTGATTATAATAACAAAAAACTGAAGGACTAAATTCAATAAAAAAATTATTAGGGGAACAAAATCCCAGCGACCATAGTAGAGAAAAAAAAAAAGTAAAATTAAGCCTAATGTATACAAAACAGGTAGGAAGTAGAATGTGAGAGGGAGAGAAGTCTATTGGAAATTGATGCATACCTGTCCTCATCAGAGTAATTGGAGTCTGTATGCCTGGATTTGGCATGCAGTGGAAAACTGAAAGATTCTTCTGCTGGCTGGAAATTGAAGTGATCTGCATGAGAAATTATTTCAATCAATATAACTCAGAATGATAGTTAGAACATACAGAAACTTGATAAATAGAAATGTAATCTATATTATCACACACCATCTGAAATCCTTGACTCATCCATGGAGAAGCCAAAATGAGGTGAACTGGAGAAAGATTTTTGGGCAAACGGCAGCTGTGCAAAACTTCTCCTCTGAAGTTCCAGGACTTGCTCCTGCTCTTCCTCTTCAATTAGTTGTGGCTGTCTCCTAATGGATCTATGGTTCCCAAAACTTCTTGGAACTAAATGAATTATAATTATGCATTAGATTGTACGAAGGCTTCTCCCACATAAGAGAACAGAAAGAAAGTAGATCATTAAATAACTTGGATGAGAAAACCAATCATTGGGAAGTTAATTGTTAACCATAAGAAATAAGAAATAATTTGGGTTATAAACTAGATAATGTCATACTTGAGTTAAGTTCAGTGTCGACATCTACATAGCGTGGTGAATAATAAACAAGGTGCTCAATTCTATCTGTGTACTTCCTGCATCCAAATTGAAATGCACACTGAAATTATTATGGGGAAAAGAAGACATTAACAATGCCTAAGAGAATTTACCAAAAGGTATATAAGCAGAGCACGTAAGATTTCTTTAGATGTAAATACCAATTCAATATACTACATTTGTCCATCTTACTTTGCATTTAAAGAATAGAGAGAGACAGAGCAGACTAGTTTTCACACTTCAAACAATGCACTTGCTATTCAGTCACAGGATTGATTTACTTGGTTGTGTATGTTGACAACAACATTATTGTATTGTACATGTAAAGCAACATCTCTTTCTACATTTAGGACAAGATCTTGGCAAGGTTCAATATTTCTTGGGAATAGAGGTTGCACAATCCAAGAATGGTATGGTCGTTTCCCAAAGAAAGAATGAAATGGATATCTTAGAGGAGACAAGTTGATGGATGCTAAACCTATACACACTCCTATGGATCCTAATGCCAAGCTTCTACCATTTAGGGTGAGCCATTGGTTAGAAGACTGAACTAACTCACTATTACTCATCCAGATATCTCTTTTACAGTCAATGTGGTAAGCCAAATACTTAATCCTCCCTGTGAAGGACACTGGATGCAGCAATTTGCATCCTACAATATATTGAAGAAGCTGTAAGAAAAGTTCTCCTGTAAGACGACAAAAGACAGACTAGAGTTGTGGGATATTCCATTGCAGATTGAGCAGCCTCTCCCTACTGACAGGGTATCACTTCTGGCGCATTCTTATCGGTGATACCATGATTTCTTGGAAAAATAAGTGTTGCAAGATCCAATGCATAAGCAGAATGTTAAGCCATGGCCCTAGCCACTTGTGAACTAATGTGACTAAAATAGATGCTCAAAATCAATAGATAGTAGGTTGCTTCCAAACTCAAACCATTTGAAACTGAATTGCTACCGTATTCTTGTTATTGATAGAGTGGTTTTCTCCGCCCCTGTCAAATGCACAAATGACACATGTATGTGACAATCAGGCAGCTCCATCTTGCCTAAGATCCAATATTTCATGAGGACAAAACACAATTAGTTATATGTGATAAACTTGGTGCCTATGATGACAATTATGTAGTCATTTCAAACTAAAAACTATAAGCTTTTATTTTACAATATTAACTTAAAATAACTACATTTACAGGAATAAATCAGAATTTCAAACCATAGAACTATAAGAACTTCCGATATAAAAAAATAAAAAATCGAAAGGAAAAGACAGAGAATTCACCTTTCATTAATCTTTGCCTTCTCCTGGTAAGGTTTCACAAGCACCCGAGAATCCCCAACACAATGGGGATTCCCCTTATCAAAAACAGTTTTGACAGTTTCTGAATGAACAAATGTCACAAATCCAAACATCCTTCTCTGCTGGTTTGGAATTCTGACATCTGCAACAGGTCCAAATGTGCTACAAAGGAAATATATAAAAGTCAGTTCATTAATGCAAATAATTAACTGCAAAGAAATGGGAACATGGACTTTAACAACAAAAGATGTAATATACTTGAAGTAGTTTGAGACATCATCCTCTGTGAAAGTGCTGTCAGGTGGGAACGTCAGATATATTTGCCGTGAAGCACTGATATTTCGAGCAAAATCTCCCTTTTGCATTTGTGTGGGAGCATCTTCTGCCAGAACCACTGAATGCTGTCCGTGAGGTCTGTAAATTAACCACAAGAAAAGCCAAATTAGAGTAAGAAACATCAAATACTAAATAAATAATAAATGCAAAAAAAAAAAAAAAAAAATCATAAGCCTTTACCTGCCTATTAGCCTAATACTATTGTTCAGTCGTGCAAGAAGCTTTGTCAAACTATAGCCAGACTTACCATGCCTTTGGCTCTCGGTTAAATAACCATCTGCTTGCAGTACCTTTTTGTATTTATCGTAGTATGCCATTGGCAGGGAAGCAATTGACATTGGACCGCCTCTTGTTCTTAGGAGCTCAATAATTTCAGACTCTAACTGTGCCAGTGACCCCGGGGAAATCACCTGATCCTCACTAATATCATCATTTCCATACATCTGAGAGAATTTCTCAGGGACAACTTGCCCATGATAGAATCTGCAGCAAGTTCCATGCTTACAGAATCCTTTGTTGAAATAGTGACATATTTTCATTGGTTCAGAAAACCTTCTCCCAGCTTTTCCACCCAAATTGGCAGCAGAAGCATCTAAGCCATAGTAATCATTGGCAATCCCTCCAGTCCCAGTTTTTACAGCATCTAGTTGATTCTCCAAAGTGAGCATCTGTGTCTGCTTCTGAAGTTCTACCATAGAATCCAAGTAATTCATTCCCATAAAGTCCGGATTGACGTTGCCAGCAGATTGTGGATCCCAATAGGGAGGAGGCACCTGAATGTTTCGTGAAGTAGGAGTTCTAGGGGAGATTACTGATAAATCACTTAAACCTTGCTGAGGGTTTACAGTACGTGACATTGCGAGCATATCTGGTTTAGCATCCAACCTTTGGAGTTCCTTTCTGGCCCGAACTGCCACTTCACGGATGAAATAGTCAGGGTATGAAGCCAATTTAGCCATTGCTTGTTCTCCATGGCCTTGAAAGAAGATATAGTCAATTATCTTTCTAGCATTCTCTGGCTCAAATTTCTGAATTTTATCAAAGACTATACTTGTGTAGGGAGAATCCATAACTCTTATCTTGTTACTGCAAAAGTCCACCCGCGTAAACAAAATTTAGTGAATACTGCTCACAAAAAAAGCACAAAGAAACACAACAAAACCACATCACAAAACAAGCACAAAGAAACACAACCAAAAAAAAGTGTACAAATTCTGAGGAAGAGGTTCCACAAATCCAACAGAAACAAAAAAAAAAAAAAAGGTGATGCTCTTGTGCAAAAAGGCGCCCTATTCCAAGAATCAAATAATATAAAAAAACCTAGCAAGACGGGAAGAGTGATAAAGTCTTAGAATAGGAAAACACTCCACAGTGCATTATATTTTCCTCAATTTTCTCTGTCATCACCCAAAAAGGAAGTAACTTCAATGCAGCCCAGAAATGGGTCTTGCTCCTAATATGGAAACGAGCACGAAACACGCTCAGAAATATCCACATGCATTAATCACACACACCATTAGAAAGTCGCAACAGAACAAATGATTACAAGAAAACGAATCAGCATTTGCAAATTAAAAACCGGGCACTGACATTTCAACATTGATCACTAAAGGTCCAATTTTTTTGCAAAACAAAGAAAAGTTGGTATAATCTCAAACGACTGTCCAAACCCCAAAGAATAAAAAAAGAACAAATAAATAAATATAAAATCTTCAAAAGCTGCATACCCATCAAAGAGGAGGAGATAAACAGTGGTGCAAATGTTTCAGAACTTTTTCAACATTTGCTCATCCCACACCAAACTTTTTCTAACCCCAGAGAATAAAAAAAACAAAAAAAAATAAAATCTTCAAAAGCTGCATACCCATCAAAGAGCAGGAGATAAACAGTGCTGCAAATGTTTCAAGGATGGAACCTTTTCAACTTTTGCTCATTACACACCAAACTTTTTCTAACCCCAAAGAATAAAAAAAGAACAAATAAATAAAAACAAAATCTTCAAAAGCTGCATACACATCAAAGAGCAGGAGATAAACAATGCTGCCAATGTTTCAAGAATGGAAACTTTTTAACTTCTCATTCCACACCAGACTTTTTTTAACCCCAAAGAATAAAAGAAGAACAAATAAATAAATAAAATATATCTAGTAGACTAGTACCAATTATCACGTAATATATATATATATATATATATATATATATATATTATTTAATAAAAATCTTCAAAAGCTGCATACCCATAAAAGAGCAGAGATAAACAATGCTTATTAAAAAGATATTTTTACAGAATGTGTAAAAATATGATTAATCTCTGCCTAACAATGCTGCAAATCGTTTCAAGAATGGAACTTTTTCAACTTTTGCTCATTCTACATCAAACTTTTTCTAACTCCAAAGAATAACAAAAGAACAAATAAATAAAAACAAAATCTTCAAAAGTTACATACCCATCAAAGAGTAGAAGATACACAGTGTTGCAAATGTTTCAAGAATGAAACTTTTTCAACTTTTGTTCATTCCACACCAAACTTTTTCTCCCACTACAAGAACCTTCACGTACATTCAGAGAGCTGTGTCATCCTAATCAAAAAATCAAACAGAGAAATGCTTTTCAAAAGGCTAAGAATCCAGAGAGTAGCAAAGACACCATTTATGGTTCTCTTTCTTCTCTTTTGCAAAATAATAGTGACCCCCTACACACTCTAAACTAAAGTAGTGATTGCAGTTTTTATTTCCTTTAAAATTTAAAACTTTCTAGAAAATCACGGATGTTGAATAGTCCGATACTTGAGGCAAAATATTTTGCTTAATATTCGAGGACTAAGACTGCTTGGAGCTACCCCCATTACTAGAATCAACCTCTTTTTCTTGTCACAAAAATAAAAATAATAATTAATAATAATTCGGAAAATCCAACGTGCTAAATTTAGTACTTCAACTCTTCAACTGCACACCAAGGTTGGCAATTTTTGTCATGCGTATATCCTAAGTTTTGAGTCACACAAAGGTGGGTTTTTTTTCTTCTTTCTTTAATTTTTTTTGGTCTATAGTTAGAGCTTAGTTTTCCTTGATATTCTTTATAAATGTAAGAAAAATGTCTAAGGTATATTGAACATGAAAATTCTTATAAAAAGTTCATCCAAACATTCCCTGTTCATTAAATTGAAAAAAAAATCCATAAATTAAAAGGTACAGTATATATCAAAATAATCATTAAGGAATTAAAAAATAGATAAAGATATGGACCCAAGTTAAATGTGTGCCATTGGATAAGATCCTTGAGATTCAGAAACTCAAATCTTGTAAAGCGGGGACCAAGGGAGGGAAAATACAGGCCTTGGAAAGAGGCTAAGGATTAAAGGGTTGGTGGTGGTGAAAGAATGGAACAAACATTTTACATTTCAACTTGTTTGGGAGGGAACACAACACAACCATAGATAGGACAATGCCACGTCTTCTTTAAATATAAAAAAGTTCATAAATAAATCAGTGTCACACAGCCAACTTGGTGAAAGGTCCACACCATGTATGCACACAGCACACTCATTGAGTTGTGTTCTTTGTCATGGTAAACGGAGGCCCCTCGAATTTCTGGGAGGGCCCACAACATCCCCAAGAGTTTTATTATATGATCTTGTTCATGCAGATTTGGCACTTCATTTTTATATTCGTTATATACTTAGTTAGACCCTACCTCAGGGAGGGGTATCAAATGAAAGGCAACAATTCCATAATCTTATCCTTTCGGGTGGTCAAACTCAAACCTTGATTTGTGGCCAATGCTCGATCGAAGTGGTTTTTATTAGGCTTAATTGTGATTTTAGTTCTCCCATTTTTAGCTTATGTATGTATGATTTTAGTTTCTTAATTTTAATTTTTCATATTTAATTTTTATAGTTTTCTAATTGTTTGAATAGGTTTATTATTCAAAATTTTCATTTAATATTTAATACAAATGTGATATGAGTGTGATCTATTGTTGATTTGTACAAGAAAAATATATAAAATAATTAAATGAAAATACATAAAAAAAATAGTTTGTGTTACAATTTTTTTGTTATTTAAAAATTTAATATATATTTTTATTTTATATAAATCAATTATACGTCATACCTTTTTATACATTGTGTAAATTAATAGATATAATTTTGAGGTAAAGACACTTAATTTCAATAATTAAAAAACTATAAGTGAATAATTAAAACTAAAGAAATCAAAATCCAGTATCCCTAAAATATTTGACCAAAAGTATAATTAGGTTATTTAGGTCCTATTAAGATAATTTTTAGTTTTGAGTTTCAAATTTTTTAAAAATTACCATCAATTTTTAGTTTTAGTTAGAAAAATTAAATAAGTTCTTAAACTATAATTAGTTTCAAATAATTTCATTTAAAAAGTTTCATATCATATTAAAATGAATTTAAGAAGGTTTTTGTATGATGGTGACGACAACTATGATGTCAGTGATGATAGTGATACCTGATAGTGATACCAAGTCATGGTGGCAGTAGCAAAAGTGGTGACGATAGTAGTGGTGGTGGTAGAGGTGACATTGGTTGTGGTAGCGAATGGTGATGGCAGATTGGCAATGACAACATGGTGGTGGTAGTAGTATTGGTGGTGACAACAACAATAACGAAGATGGTATTAGTGATAGTGGCGACGAGAGTGATAGTAGAAATGTCAATGATGATAGCAGTGTTGGTGGTGGTAGTAAGTGGTGGCGATGTGATAGTGATGGTGGTTGCGGCGACGTTGATGGTGGGGGTGGTCACCGTACAATGATGGAGGTGATATTGTTGGTGGTGATGACAATAACGATAATAGTGGCAATGACATTGATGTTGATGGTAGTGGTTGCGACAACATTGGTGGTGGGGGTGGTGGCGATACGATGATGGAGATGGTAATGGTGGTGGTGGTGACAATAACAATAGTTGTGATGGTGACATTAGTAGTGGTAATGATGTCAGTGACGACGTGATAATAATAATGATGATGGTGATAATAATGTGATCATGGCGATGAGAATCATTTATTTATGACAATGATAACAACGATGACAGTTATGGTCGTGACAATGGTGATAATGGTGTTGAAACAAAAAGTGTCATTTACAAATGTGAAAAAATGTGTGCTTTGTTTTTAAATTAAAAATGGTATTCACTTAAGTTTTTTTTTAGTTTTAAAAATAAGTGAAAAAATATTTAAAAAATGTATTAAAAATCATTACAACTCCAAAGAGACGCTTAATTTTTATATAGAGATCAAATGTTTTACAAGTCAAATATAATCGTGAGTTTGTTCTACAAAGTCGCCTGAATATTCTTTTCAATTATAACAAGTTTATTTTGTTTAGCTTGATATATATATATATATATATATAGTGCGTTAGCTTTGATAATATTCTGTATAATGTTGTTATCCATTTAGCTTTCTTTATGGGATGGCATAACTTTTTCTAGATTTAATGGAAGAAATTGAACTTATCGATGATAATCCAACACAATATTTGCTTAGTGGGAATATAATGGGTCAGAGGGATTTATAATTGTGGTGGATTGGAGATTGCTTCAACAATTTAGTGGAGGAGTTCAATAATTGTTTAGGGAGGAATGAGTGGTGACTTGCAAATATACTATGACACTCTAGTAAGTTATATGTTTAATGTGGTGCAGAAGCTTAATAAGGGAGAGATCTAATGATGTTATACAGTCTAAATGTGACGAAATATAGAGTAGAGAGAACAAAGAATGGCTTAATTAGCAACATAAATGGGAAATATTTTAATTTTCGGTTGAGTTGTATCAACACAATTTGTATAATTAGCATTGTGCAATTATAATATCCCATAATATAAATTTGTCAAAATTATATGAAAATCTTGCCATCTTTTTATGCTTTAAGTTTTTTTTTTACTATTTTCATTAGAAAGATAAAGGTAGTAGTTGTTACTATCTGTGTAAAGTTGCCATCACTATATCCTTACTATCTACTTTTATTTGATAGAGTCTTTTAGTGATTTCTTGGAAGACCAAAAAAGAAAAAAGAAAAATACTACTACTTCTTAAACAGCACTACTACTTCATAAATGTGGTTGCAAACAAGATGGGAGACGTTAACGGTACATACATATTAATGGTTCCGTTACGTCACAACCTTTCCCTGTCCCAATGTTTCAAACACTGAAACACACCCACTCTTCATACACAAGCTACGTATACCTATGGCCAACCTTGTCTACTTGACTCAAATATTTTGGAAAAGTGGTCCAAAAACACGTGCTGCCAGTGATGTATATTGTGCGTGTAGTGAACATTTTTAGGATTCAAATAATGCATAAATGTTCGTACTGATCCAATCAAGTTTGTAGGTTCGTAAGGAATTTTATTCAAAGAATTTCGTGTATTGTACTTTGGCTTTTGATCACATGGTCCTTTTTCCAGCGTTGTCGTTGTCATATTTTTCACTACCATGATAGCACCGAATACGTGACCTAGTATGTCAACTTAAAAGAGGGAATTATGAATGAAAGAAATTAAAATGCATGCCAATAAAGGGAGAGTGACTCTCTTGAATGAATCTTCTTGTCATGATGTGTATATATGTCACTAAGGTTACAGCTGAATAGCACCCATTTTTCTGGAATAAATCCCAAGATCCGCAAATGGAGCAGTTAATTGGGATGCAAATTAATTGTAGCTAGACTAGAAAACCACACCACTTAATTGTGTGTGTTTGGGTTTCTCTTTTCTTGGATTACTGCAAAATTAAGCCCAAAACTGATTTAAACCACGGGAGAGGATTAAAAAATAATATCCCTCACATTCATTTTATATTTCCTGGATCATATCTATGAAATATTCATTAATTTTATTAATGATTCTTCGTTGAAAAATTTGACTAATTAATTTTAGTAAGAATTTTTTTCTTAATCACAATTTTTTTTATCTGCATACATAAACTCGAGACCTTACTTTTAGAGGATTGAATCTAAAATCAATTTGGACAATGACTTTTTGGTACATTCATTCTATATTATTTGATTTCTCAGTTTTTTCTCTTTAGTATTTCATTTTTTTTTTCGATGGTGTAGACTATAGATGAGAATATTTCTGAACCACTTTTTGCTGCAGGTTAGTCTTTCTGTTCAAACCCAATCTCAAAGTGGGTTGTAGGTCACGCCCCGCTAGCCAGACATTCAACACTTACGCGAGCTACATTAAATTTTAACGCAGGACGAAGATTACTTGACCTAAGAAATATTTTAAAATCATTAAAATATCCAAAATTTAAATCATGTGTTAAAAATATATAAAAAAATAATGCCTAAAACTAAAAAGAAAATTAAGTCACGAGAGGTTTTTTAATCTAAAGTAAATTCAATAAAATTTAAGCTTTTTGTATTGCCTATTTAGTATGCATGCTAGGATAGTAAGATGTTGCATATGTAGAATATAGATATGTAAACACTCACTCACTGTAAATATTTGATTGAAACTCTTTATTTCTCTTTATCTTTTTTCTTGTCACATAATATCTCATATCATATCTATACTTTTCTTTCTTTAGGTATATCCGTATAGATTGACATTATATGAGTGTCTATGGATATTTTTGGTACATGAAAATCTATCTATTTGGGTCTACATATTTGTTTTGTTCACCTAATATTGTGTGAAACAAAAAGCATAGCGATAAATTAAACATGAGTAAAATAAATTTGATTTGTCTCACTTGTAGTCTGTAGACTCATCCTGAGAATTTTAGGGGTTAGTTATACTGAGTTTTTATTATATAAACAAAAGAAATATTGAAAAATGAATTCTAATGCATAGTATATATCTCCTTGTTAGAATGAAAAGTTAGACATACAATTCCTGTGAAGTTTTAATACATTTCTGACCTAAAAACGAAGTGTAAAGGCTGAATAGGGAGCACAACATGTAAGATTAACAACACGTCCAAGAAAGGGATCGAAGAAGAGGGCCAACCATTGCCACATAAGGTTGCGCCCCTGTGGTGTTAACAGATAAAATATTAGTTTCAGAAGTCAACAACACCCATATTCTTTCTATTTATATTTAAATGTTAATTCGTCGTCAAGGAATAAGGATACATCTATATTTACTTGTAATAATCAATATAATTATTGACATTTGACGCTCAAATTTTTATTTTACAGTACTTATTTATAAGTTTTTTAATCATAATTTAAATTAAATGATTTTCATGCACTCTATGAAGATATCATACTCCCTCAGCCAAAAAATTTAACTCAATTAGTTGAACATATTATATGAATTATTATAAACCTATATTTAATCTTAGTATAAAAAAATATCAGGCTCCCTCAATTATTGACATTAATTAATAATTTAATTAGTATGGCCTTACTTAATTAGATTCATTCCATCTGTCCTCAGTTGGCTTTGCATATTTTAGTCAATTAATCCACGCACAAATCTTTCACACTGATAATCAAATTATCAATTTACATGATACGCACGTTCTATTATAAGATCTTTTTGTCGAATTAAATAATGCACATATAAACTATTTTTGATAAAAGTCATACATATATAAATTTATTTGTAAATTTAAATATTTTTTATAAAAGTCATATATATATATATAAATTAACATAATCACTGTGTATGTTAAGTTTATTGATTTGTTTTGTCCTTTTAAAAAAAGTTTATTAATTTTTGCAAACTATATATAAAATAATTAATGATTAATTGATTGTATAAGGTTTTTTATGGGTTTTTCTAATTGACCACAATTAAAAATGGAGTTAAACAATCTCATATTCAATAATCAATATAATTTAGATAATTATCTTACTTTGAATTTAACCATTAATGCTATATATGACTATCACATTTAATGTTCCATCTTTAATTTGTTTATATAATTTATGTGTAAAATTAAAATTTGATAACTAAAATTAT
>PYAF01006068.1:2028110-2038824 GCA_007407185.1 Glycine tomentella | reverse complement strand
AAACCCCTAACCTAATCTGAAATCCATCAACCTAAATCTGAAACCCTAAACCCTAAACCCTAGATGCTAAACCCTAAATTCGATACCCAAAATTCAAAATCTGAAACCTTAAAACATAAACCCTTCGAGAACTTGTCCAGGCCTTCTCCTCTCAATTTCGAGCGCGTGGACACCGGTTTCGCGTCAATCGGACGTCCCAATCAAAAGTTACGAGCTTCCGTAATTTATGAAAACGACGCGAAAACCTTGCACTCCCCTTTTGCCCTGCCACGTGTCACCACCAGGCCTAAACACGCCTCACTTGGGCGTGTTTAAACACGCCCCAAGTGGGCGTGTTAGGCTGCCCCATTTTCCTAATTTTTCCCCAAATTACCCTATTTTCCTAATTAAATAATTAAATTATATTATTTTTAAATTTTTGCCTCAACTATTTCAATTTTTTTCTTAAATATATTTTAGGTGATGATAAATTAGTGATTTTTATTTATGATTTTTAATAAATTTTTCTTTATGAATATCTATTCAAATTATTATTATTATTATTATTATTTTTTAATTTTTTAATATATTTATTTTTTATTCCTAAAATATATAAATCATTTATTATTAACTTTTATATCAAATATTTTTCAAAATTACCAATAAATTAGTCTTTAATGTTTCTCCTTCACTTTGCATAACCTTGTATGCTTGTTTATCATTTTTGTTACTTTAAGAAGATGTTTCTTCGTCATTAAATAAAAGGGAAGTAAAGAACTTTTTTTGGATCCTACGAGAAAATTGTTTCCATCCCTAGAGATAAAATTGGTTCATATGTAGGCATGAAACTTTATTTTTAAAATAAATAAATAAATTTTATAACATCAAAATATTTTGAAGTGTTATTTTATAGTTAGATGTACTTGTAATATTCATCCAAACAATATATCTTTTATATCCTATTTTACTTTTCATTTTTATCCTTGTTATTTTTCTCTCTCTATTTAACTCCTAATATAAACAATGAATAAAGGTGATAAAATTTGTTAGGTACCAACATGATACGAACTAATTTGATGAAATGGGGACTTGTGTTTTAAACTTTGGTTGTAAATTAAATAAGATATTTTTAACTCAATTCAATCATATCTTAATTTAGGCTAAGATCTTAAAAGTTCTGTAAATTAAACTTTCATCAAACTTAAATTTCATTTTAGATGCCCAAATTTAATCTAATTTTTTCCTCATAATCCCACTCACCTGAACTCTTTAATAAAAAAAAGTAAAAATAGTAATTTTTAATATTGATATTTCATATTAATATTTGATAACCTAAACAAAATAATAGCAGACAATAAAGTATACAGAGATTGAAAAAATCAATTCTATATTTTTTACATAGAAATATAAGTTTTCTAGAAACATATAAAATTCAATGTGTAGATAATATTCTATATTTAAACTTTGTTTTCTTAATAGCATTCCATTTTATAACATTTGATTTTTATTTGATTTGTGTTATTTTTCCTACAAAATAGCAAGTTCTTCCGATACAAACATGGAAAAACAGAACAAGTTAAATATAAACATGTGTGACCTAAAAATGCATTTCCAAGGAAGAACGAGGGAGAGGGACCAATGAGATTTGACAGTGCTCACCTTATAAAATGGGTGTTGGCATCGTTAAAAACGTCAGTATAAATGATCATTTATGAAATATTATTTGCTGTTAATAAAAATAAATATGTTAATGAAATAATTAATGAAATTGCTATCATTCACACAAAATAAATATTGCGCATAAAAAGAATGGGATCAATTAATTAACATACTTTATTAAGCATTCAATTAGTAAATAAATGAAAAATTACTGTTAAGTAAAATTTAAATTTATATAACAGATGAATTTAAACCTACATTTGCAATATAATTTTTTTATATGATCATCTAAATCGCAATTTAATATATATATATATATATATAAATTTATCAATTTTAAAAATAATTATTTTAAAATAATTTAAACGATACTTTATAATTAAATTACAACATATATAAACCGTGAATACATGTTCAACTATTTTAACATACACTGAGCACAAACTTGCTAGATTTATATATCTTAGAAACACTTTTTATAAATTCACGACAATAAAAACATAGGAAAAGAAAACGCATTAACTATGACGTCAGCTTGAGCTGATTTATTCTTCCTTTTGATCAAGTTAAGGTCCAACCATTCTCGCAATCCATTGAGGCTTTCCTATTAACAACACAAAGCATCCCATGCCCACTCCAAATACCATTCCACATCCATATCCTATGGCCACTGGTTGCCAACCAAATCCAAATTTCTCTTCTATCCAAAAGGTCTGTGAAGGTGGGGAATTTTGTTCAGGGTCCTTCCTGCATTTCATTGACAATGGGACTCCACATAACCCCAAGTTTCCCTCATAGGAATCATTTGAAAAAGTATTGAACTGTTTTCCTTGAGGTATTTCTCCCACAAGATGGTTATGGGAAAGATTGAGTACTTCAAGAAAGTTCAAATCAGTTAATTCAGTAGGAATCCTACCAGTGAAAATATTTGAGGAGAGATCCAATGATTCCAAGTTTGTCAAATTTCCCATGAATTGGGGAATAAGACCACTAAGTCTGTTATGGGAAAGGTTGAGCCCTTTGAGTGCATGAAGCTCTCCAATAACATTTGGAATCTCTCCTTCAAATTTGTTTCCTGATAAATCAATGCTTACAAAGTTTGTTGGAATTTTTGTAAGTGTCATACTCATGCCCTTCGCTGTTACAGTCACAGATGAGGCGTATATTCCAAGATCAAATTGCGTTCGCATGTATTGCTCTGAACTGCTATCCACTACACCTTGAATGATATTCTTCATGGCTTCAAAATTTTGTATGTAGGCTTTTGGTATTGGGCCACTGAAGTTGTTGGATGAGATATCAAAAACAATTAAACTGGGAAATCCATGGTTGGTCTTAAAACTGGCAATGAGACCGTGAAACTTGTTGGCCCTCAAAACCAATACTTTCAAATATGGTAGTTTTTGAAGCCAATGGGGAAATGTATCCTCTATTTGATTGTTGCCAAGATTTAAAACCTCCAGTAGTGTGCAGTTGGACAAAGATTCTGGCGAAATACCTTCTAATTGATTATCATTGAGATTCAGCGTATTCAGCCTGTTGTTACTTGAAAAAGTACTTGGCAAAGTGCCATAAAGTTTGTTCATTTGAAGATCCAAAACTTGAAGACGTGGTAAGTTCACGAGGCATTGTGGAATAATGCCTGTTAACTTGTTGTGATGCAAGTTGAGAGCCTCCATTGAACTTGCGTTGCAAATTGCGTAAGGGATGCTGCCAGTGAGTAAGTTGAAACTTAGATCCAGAATTGTGAGTTGGTAGTTCCTTGAGAATTGGTCCATTGGTGTTGTCAACATGTTATGGGATAGGGTCAAAGCAGATAAAGAATCCATTTTGTGCAACCAACTGGGCACTGTTCCATTCAATTTGTTGTTGGACAGATCCAGGATTTTCAAAATTGGGACTTTTCCTGATAATTTTGGAAACTCTGTTAAGCTCATAGAAGACAATTCCAGTTGCAGTAAGCTGGAGAAACTATAATTGGCACTTGATTCAAAGTTGAGAGATAATTGACTTAACTGCGAAAGATACAGACCTTCCAGATTTTGAAAGTTGGAGAAGAGTGAAAAATTGACAGGACCACTGAAGTTGTTTGATGATAAACATAAGCCAGCAAGGTTTACAAGACTGAAAAATGATTCTGGAATGTTGCCCTGTAGCTTGTTGTAGCACAAAAATAGATACCGCAAGGAATATGATGAGATTGCAGGTATATGCCCTGTGAACTGATTATTATCTAGATATAAATACATCAACGATGGCAAAGAGAAACACCAAGAAGGAATGGTCCCATTCAGTAAGTTGTTACTGAACATTAACGCAGTTAGGTTTGAAAACCCTGTTATTTTGTTGGGCAGAGGTCCCTCTAATCTGTTAAATGAAAGATCCAAGTAAATGAGATGTTGAAGATTTGAAAGTGTTGATGGCAGCTCACCCTGGATATTGTTATGACTCAAATCCAATACTTCAAATATGTTTGACTGGTGAAAGACATTTGGGATTTTACCAGTGAGATGATTACCATAGAGATACAGAAAAGTTAGACGTGGAAGGGCTAAGAGTAAGGGTGGGATTGAACCGTTGAGTTTGTTAAATGAGAGATCCAGGAAAGTAAGATTTATAAGGTTAGAGAAAGAAGGAGGGATTGGCCCTTGGAATTCATTAGATGAGATCTGTAAGATACTGAGAGAAGTTGTGCTACAACTCAAGTTTGGAAGTTGGCCATGAAGGTCAAAATTACCTGATAGATACAAGTGTTGCAGATTTGGCAAACAGAGAATGTCATCTGCCAACTTTCCCTTTAATCCAGTTCCTCTAAGACTAAGAGTGATCAAAGAGTAAGACAAATTGAGTGGCCTCATTGAAGTTGATGACAAATCTGTATGATTCAAAACAAGCTCCCTTAAAACTGTTGCATTTTGGAGCAGCCTCTTCCAGGTGCTTTCACTCCACTTTAATAGAAACTGAGAAGTAAGTGGAAGAGAGAGATCAAGTGATTGTAATTTGGAGAGGTGTGAGATTTGGGAAGGAATTTCACCTCTAAAGTAAGTATTAGACAAGTTTAGGTGCGTGAGGCTCACAAATCCACTGAAGAGAGATGACAAGGGAGATGGATAGAAGTCATTGTAAGCGAGGTCGAGTGATTGGAGATGAGAAAGATGAAAAAGGGTACTGTTCGGATGGATTTCACCATAAAGCCCACTGCAGCTGAGGTCAAGGCCGGTCACGTGACCAGAGATGGGGTGGCAGGTGACTCCAAGCCAAGAGCAGCAATCTGTTCCATTTTCCCATGTTGTTGTCTTCAGGTTAGTAACAGGGCAATCATAAGCATTATAATAATAAGTTGTATTAATAGGAAAGGAGGCCTTGAAGTGAAGCAAGGCAAAACTGTCATGGGGATGGCATAAGGAATGGGAGAATGAAAAATGAAACAGCAACAAGTGCCAACACACAACAAACAACCACCTAATCCCCATGTATGATTCCATTCTAACTTGTGTGCAACTCCAAAGTGTTCACACAGATTTACTATGAAGGAAAATATACATGATAAAGAATGAAAGATGAATATTTATAGCCAAATTAACAAATTGAGATGTGGTTTTTGTGGCTAAATTAAACTTTGATTGCGGTCCTAGCATCAGGACTTCAGGAGCCCATTCCTCACGCAATGTCGCAAACAAACGAAATTCATTTTCTAACCCTACAATAACAACATTCAGGTAGACCCCAGTATTTCCATTCTTTGATTTATTTATTTTTTTTATATTGAATATCTTTGTTTTTCTCTCTCTTGATTCTTAAGGAATGGGAGAATGAAAAATGAAACATTAAACATGCCAGCTAGAACTTGATTCAGATAGAGTCCATTTTGTAAAGCTTGAGTGGGATGATCTCTATAACTAACGAGAAGTTTTACTAGTAGCAGTAGTTTAATGGAATTGAGTATTAAATAAGATAACTCCAATAGGCAATAAGTAACAGATAAACCATACTGTTAATATCATCATTTCCAATTTCATATGCATGTAAAAATATGTTTCCTGGATCGATCATTCACGGGGAAATTCCGTCTTCTATGTGCCTTTTCAATTTTCAAGAGAGTATGGATTAGCATTTTTTTTTTTTTTAAGTAACCATGTAATTGGTGACTTCACCCACTTATAATTTCTTCTTCGGCCTTCAAAGGAGAGGAAAGTTTGACGAGACCTTTTTTGGTCTCAAACAGGCTTAATAACAAATAAATTATGCCACTGTTACTGAGGTTAACAAATCAGACAACAAGAGGGGCAAACAAAGATTGGTCCACCAGGCAGCTATGCCATAATCAAGGTTCATACTAACTAGTTAAGTTTAGGTTCTCTTAAGCTAAAATTTTCTATAAAGAGAAGAAAAATAACGTAAAATTAATTGAGCTTTTCGCATATATTAATTTTAACTTATGCAAAATTTTACAAAGTTCCTCCAAAAGGTGAGGTGAATAAGTTGATTTTAATTTATGGAAGAAACTCAATTCATTTTACTTTCTCAAGTGTCTAGAAAAGTTCATCCAAACTGGGGACTTAGAAATATGTTAATTGGGGAAACAAAAATTCACACTGACCCCATCCCAGGATGATAAAACTAAAACCTTACTGATAAGAATGAAATCTGCCTAGAATTTGGTCATCTTAAATAAAAAATGTTTCAGTAGGTTTCATGTCAGTGATAAGCAGATTTTTCAAAATGATGTTGGACTCAGTCACTCAGTGCTGCAATAAGTTGAGCAAAAGAAAATGACCTACCTCTACAGACTACCAATGTATCTTGGGGATTCATACAACTCACCAAGTCCTGATCTGTGTCCAAAGATATCATAAATCACGGTACTGAAAAGTATCAGTTCAATTAACAGCTTTGATTTTGGTATATATTTCCATTTTCCAACATATTTGTCTTCATATATCAGTTTTATTTTCTAGAACAGCTTTGATTGTGAACCACTTTGACATATCTATATATACGACAAATCATCCCATTAAATTTGTCAAGGACTATTAAAATGGAGTAAAATTTCTAACCCTTCTGCACGGCTAATTAGCAGTTGTTGCCGTCATTAAAACTCTTCCACATATAGATACAAGCATGACTTCGTTTCCTATTTCGCTTGAATATATATCTCCAAATTTGCTTCCAATCGTAATAATTCAACGTGATGCATGGTAGGACAATAGGGCTAAAGAAATTAACAATTCCTATAATTCTTCATATATCAGTTTTATATTCTATATTGTGAATCACTTTGGACATATCTGTATATCCGCCAATTCATCCCATTAAATTTGTCAAGAACCATTCAAATGGAAAAAGGTTCTAACCCTTCTGCACTGCTAATGAGAAGTCATTGCCGTCAGTAATAATTCGTTGTGATGGTAGGACATTTGGCTAAACAAGTTGACAATTCCTATTTTTAATTTATGCCCATTGAATGTTTATTTTAGTAATAAAATTTATGTAATTCGATTTTATAGAACTTACATATATAAGTGATAGATATAAATCAATAAGTTTTGAAACTAGGATCACATAATATATAGCAGCCTGGCACCATATATCTACTTAATTAGTTCTGAACTTAATTTCATCATTTAGTTTGCATGGAGTATCAAATTTTGACCACATCCATTACGCAGGCAAAGATGGGACAAAGGTAAAATGACTGCTTTGATTTTATTAATCTATGAGATTTAGAGCTTTTATATCCTCGATTAACTGACAATTATTATGTCAAAAGAACATCTTTTTTCTACTCCATCTAAAACCGTATTAAGGTTGTTGCCAGCACTACTAGTGGAGTTGACTTGGAAGTCAATGCCCTAAATAATGGGACTCGGGTTTGATTTTGTTGGGTTACACTCAGAAAACAAATAGTTGTGTGGAAGAAGGAAGAGAGAATGATAAAGCTTGTAGAATGTTTATTGATTCATTTTGTTTATTTCACATAAGCACTCTATCTTATATAGATTGTACATCACAAAGTTAGTTAATAACTAACTAACTTACTCTATGTAACTAACAAAACTAACCTATTTGAATTAACTAACAACCTCCTTTAATTCAAAGAGATACAAATCCTAATTCCTTTCATAGCTTCTCAAACCGCTTAGCTTTCATTGCTTTAGTGAGCACATCAACAATTTGCAATTCTATTGGACAATACATGATTTCATTCATCCCCTTATTCACGTACTCCCTCGTAAAATGAAATTTAGTTTCAATATGTTTACTCCTACCATGAGAAATCGGGTTCTTTGCCAGATTATAGCAGACTTGTTGTTAACTAACAACTCATTGGCTTCTTCACTTCAATCTCTATCTCTTTCAGCAATGAATCAAGCCATATAACTTGACATACAACAAATGATCCAGCTATATATTCAGCCTCACAAGATGACAAAGTCACAACAAGTTGTTTCTTAGAACACCAGTAGATTGGTGCTCCTAGAAACTTGAACAAGTACCCTGAAGTTCTTTTCCTATCTACTTTATCTCCACTCCAATTTGAGTTAGAATAGCCAAGCAACTCCATTGCTTTCGGTTATGTATTTCTAGTTCCCTTCAAGTACCTCAATACTCTTTTGGCAGCCATTAAGTGAGACTTCCTTCGTTCAACCAGAATATTCTAACTAAATCAACTACAAAGAAAATATCAGGTAAGCTATTGCATATGTACTTTAAAGAGCCAACCAATTGCTTGAATAATGTGGAATCAACCAACTCATCATCTTCACTTGTATTGTCCAGCTTGATACTCACTTCTGCAGGAGTAGTACTAGGATTACAATCCACCATTTTGAATCTCTTTAGTACATCACCAACATACTTCTTTTGATGTAAAACAGTTCCTCTTGATGTTGTTACAAACTCCAAGCCTAGGAAATATGTCAATCTGCCTAAGTCTGACATTTCCAACTTAGTCATTAGTGCTTAAAGCTTTCAATTTCTTTTGTTACTTCCAGTAACCAGTAAGTCATCAACATAGAGGCAAATCAGCAACACACTTTCCTCATTCTTCTTCTTCACATACACACCGTACTCCACTGAGCACTTTGAAAATTCATGTTGAATTAGGAAGGAATCTATATTTTTATTCCAAGCTTGAGGAGCTTGTTTAAGGCCATATATAGCCTTGATGAAGATCAAGAATTGCGAGGACCCATGACAAGGGCAAGATCAAAGGAAGCACAAGAAACATTGGATCATGAAGTGAATTACTTCCTTTCTCAAGCATTGGGTCAACATATCAACCTTGCCTTGAGTCCAAAGACCAACCCGGAAGAAGAGTTTAGATTGCTCCAATTGATTCAACTGAATGAAGAGTCCAAAGACTAATGAGTGAAAAACCTATATACCTCCAATGTTTTGAACATAACTTGGGTTTTAGATATCTGTTTTAGACATTCTTTGATGCGTTTGAAAGCTCTAAAGATTCCCTAAAAATTGTATTTCTAGTCTCAAGTCCAAATTCTGCATCTATGATGATGAAAATGGGACATAAAGTTAAGCACAAATTACATTTTTTCAGTATAAGGAATATGTAACTAAAGTCCCACATTGGAGAGAAAAAGGAGAGAGACACCACTTGTTAGCTATAAATAGTCATTCATTTGTCTTATGTACTCACCTTTGAATTGAATAAAACCTTTACACTTTTAAAAGTGTGTGAGAGGAAGTTCCTCTTGGGTTCTTAATTGGACCAAACATTGGTTTTTATCAAAGGTTTTTTATAATCTTTGTGGCGAATCCCCACGGGACTTATCACTTTTCATAAGGTGTGGCGTCTTCTTCCATTTCTTGTCTTCCCCGCCTTTTTATTTTTATTCTATTTTTTTAACATCTTGTTCATGTTAAATTCGTTATTTTTGCTCTGCACTTTTCTTTATATTGTCTTTATCTTTATTTTTTTTCGCCAAACACTTGGCATGCACCCTTTTCTTATGTTTTAACAAGAAGCCTTTTCAAGGATGATCCGTAAAAACAATGAATCCCATATTGGTTCATATCATGTGGTATCTTGAGCCCGGATCCTAGAATTGGCCAATTTCTTGTTCTTTTTCCTTTGTCTTTTGTTTGCGTTCTTTATCATTCTGTTCTTTATTTCTCGTTCTTTATCATTCTACTCTTTAAATTCTCGTTCTATATCATTTTGTTCTTTAATTTCTTGTTCTTTATCATTCTGTTCTTTTATTTTTCGTTCTCTATCTTTTGCGCAATTTACAGCTTCTTGATATTCTGCTCATATTATTGCTGTAAGAACGTTATTTTGTGCACCTTATTCTAAACTAAACCATTACTGTTCACAATTGGGCATAAAAAAAAATCATTTGTGTGGAAAAAAAAAGGGTAGCAATTTTCTTGTTTCTAAAAAAAAAAAAAACAAGAAGAAAATTCTAGAAATGTTTCCTTTAAGCTACTTGTAAAAAAAAAAATCTAAAAAAAAAAACCCTTTACACTAATTTATTTGACAATTGTGGAAGTTTATTTGTGGTGCTATAACTTTATTCCTTCTTTTCTTTGCGCAATTAAATTTTTTTTTCATCCTAGTTCCGTATTGTCTTTGTTTGGCCTTCTTATTTTGAGTGTGTCTTTCTTTTGTTACCTTTTCTAGTTTGTCTTTTTAAATTCCTTTCGATTGTTGTCTTTGTGGTTTTCCTTTCCTTCAGCGAATCCAGTGAGCAACTCTTGTGAAGATAGCTACAATTTTTATAAAAAAAAAACTTTTGATTTTGAAACGTGACTGATCTTGTTAAGAACCTAAAGAGAACTTTGAGCGGTAAAAGGCAAGAGCGTTTACATTAAAATCAAAAGTCATTTTCTGAGTGAAAACATGAGTTGTCATTTTTGAGTGAAACACGTGAGTAGAGTGGTGAGGTCCTGTTCATATTTTCCTCATACTACTATATGATGGCTAGTGATTCTAATATCCCTCCCACCCCTAGAGCTGATGCAATACAAGCTCGCCTAGACGAATTGACCAATCAATTTGCTCAAATGTTAGAGCACAATCGGTGGATGGAGGAGAGGATGGATAGAAGAGAAA
>PYAF01006068.1:2001180-2019572 GCA_007407185.1 Glycine tomentella | reverse complement strand
GTTTGATCTGGACTAGTGTCCCGTGGTTTTTATTTCTCCACATTGGGAAAGTTTTCCACGTAAAAATTCCTGTGTGTTTTTCTCTCCACTCTTATAATTTTTCGCTTCCGCAAAAGCATACTGAAAAGTACTATTCACGTGTACGTACGGTACTGTTCACATACGGTACTATTTGAGGGAAAGCTAATTTTTCCCAACACCAACTTCACAATCTTGACACTGATTTCCACGAATTTCCTCTCTAAATTCTCCATCAATGTCTCAAGTCTGCACTTCTCATCTGCCAATTTACCGTTTTCGGTCTTCAACCCCTCTATGGCGGTCAATTTAATCTTGATTGCTTCCTTCAATTCACTGTTCTTTGTGCTAAGGGCATCAAGAGCACTCTTCTCCCCAACCTTCTCCCCCTCCAAAACATGAATCTTGCTCCTAAGTTCAGCCACATCATCTAGCCATTTTTTTTTTAATTCCTTCAGCTCACAGACTTCACATTCTAGAGCAAGATTCTTTTTCCTTAACCTCTCTATGTCTGTCAAATTCTTCTTGATCGATTCCTCCAATTCACTGTTCTTTGTGCTAAGGACATCAAGAGCACTCTTGTCCCCAACCTTCTCCTCCTCCAACACACTGATCCTGCTCCTAAGTTCATCTAGCCATTTTTTCTTTAAGCCCTTCAGCTCACAATTTTCACGTTGTAAAGCGAGGCTCATTTTCCTTAACTCCTCAATCATGTTTTTTTCAACCAAACCATTTTTCTTCACTTCCTTCAACAACTGCTCATAGTTTTGCTGTGCTCTTTTCCCCTTTTCGCATTGCTCATCTCTATTTTTAAGCTTTTCTTCGGCTTCAATCCTCTTGAGCCTCTCCATCTCGATCTTCTCCCGGAGTGGCTCTATCTCCGCCTTAAATTTGGCGTCCCTGTTCGCCAATTCTTCCTCAACTTTGTCAAAATCCTCCGTTTCAAACGAAACACGCAAAACCGAGACTAGCTGAGAAATGCTCATCTCTTTGTAGTTTTTCTGGGTGGTGGAAGTGGACATAGGCGGAGACCCAGGTTCGAGTTTGAGTTGGAAGGCCATGAGAATCTCAAAAGTCGCAAACTTTGAGGGGGAAATGGGCAAAGGAAGAAGCTTGCGATACAATTGCTTGCTAGCTACAAGTAAAGTTCCTGTGAAAAAGAAAGAAAGAAAAAATCAGTGGCAGAATGAGACTTTCTTATCAGTATCATAGAATGAAGGAACGTAAGAAGAAGTGAGATTTGAACGTACCACGCTACGCTTTCTATGTCACAATGCTAAAAAAAAAAAAAAAAAAACACGTTTTTTCAAGGTAGGGAGAGTAAGAAGATGAAGTGAGTAGAACAGGAATAGGGAAGGCCTTACTGAACCAAAACCAAAGCAAGTTTTGAAGCCTATGAAAATAAAAAGGATTTGAATGAGTAAAGTTTTGTGTTTGTATGTCAAATAAGACCAATACACCTTTTCAGTTTCGTTTTCCTTAGCGGGTAAACTAAAAGGACGCATTCCTAGTGAGTAAACACTGTGTGTTCACACCCAATTGGTATGACTAATATACTCATGCATTTGGTCAAAAACAAAAAAATAAATATATACTCATGCATTAATTCACATTGCTTGTAGTTTGACTTTGACTAATATTTTTATACTCTCTTATTTTCTGCATTTCGGTTAAGTTCCTTTTATGTCTTTCATTTTCAAAGGAGTTTATACCTTTTTAAGTGAAATTAATGTGTATAGAAAAAAAAATACACGAGATTTTAACCCTACATACTACTAGGATTTATCACTTAGTGGGCGATGATAGATGTTCTTGAAACTTCAAATATCCATTAGTACTAACACTTATGTCTCCAAATATCCATTGGTTTGGAGGATGAGGTGAAGGAGTGGTGTGTAAGTATGTTAAATTATAGAATCCTTTCTTTACTGATTGTTTATCTAGGATTCCTGATTGGGACTAATCTTAGGCGGGTGGAGTCGTGGCAACTGGTTATTCACAAATTTGAGAAGAGATTAGCGTTGTGGAAGCATAAAAATATTTCTCGAGAGAGGGTTTGTTTGATAAATTCCATCCTATCATCCATATGACTTTTTCCTCTCCTTTTGTCAAAATTCCTAAGGTAGTGTGCGCTAAACTTGTTGGAATACAAAGGCGGTTTTTGTGGGGAGGGAGTAATGATATTAATAAATTAGCTTGGGTGAAATGGAATGATATTTGTCAAAGTAAGAAGAAGGGAGGTCTTGGTGTTAAAAACATTGAGTTGTTTAATGAGATTCTTTTGGAGAAGTGGTGGTGGAATCTCTTTCACAATCAAAAAGGGAAATGGGGTGATGTACTTAAGTCAAAATATGATGGGTGGTGTGGTCTTTTGAGTGAGGATAGCTCTTCGTTGGAAAGCTTGTGGTGGAGGGACATAAAAGAGGGTGTGTAGGGGGCTTAATCAAGAAAAATGGTTTGATAATGGGATCCAGTGGAAAATAGGAATCGGGGATATAGTGAGATTTTGGGTTGATACTTGGGTGGATGGAAATTGTTGGCAAACTTGTTTCCAAGGTTGTTTTAATCTCGGAACAAAAGTTGGAGGTGGTCGGGAATATGGGAGTTTGGAGGAATGGCATATGGTCTCGGGAGATTTTGGTGGAGAAGGAGAGCCTTTTGAGTCGGAGAGGGAGATGTTTTTACAACTAACAACTTTTTTGGAAACTGCGTAGGTGCATAACAACATTGTTGATTCTTGGATTTAGAGAGCAAGCCCTTTGGGCACTTTAGTTTTACAACTGACAACCTCTGGTTAGAAAATGTCACAGTTGGATTTCGCCAGGTTTTGCTCTAGTTTTACCGGAATCACTTCAAGATCATTTTTGGCTACACTCGGGCATTAGAAGGTCTTCAGCTGAATGCAATATATGGATGGTTATATGGAGTGCAGTAATTTTTTGTGCCTGGAAGAAAAGGAATAACCTTGTTTTTAATATAGATTCTGCTCAAAGTTCTGATATGGTACAGGATGTTAACTTCTGTGTTTGGTCATGGTTGAGATCATTGACACCAGGTTTTACTTGCTGTTTTGTCCAGTGGAGTAGCAACACTCCCACTTGCCTTCTTTGTGCCTAATCGGAATGCTTTGGTGAGTTGGGCCGAGGCTTATACACTCGAGATCAACATTGTGGTGTTGTGTTTTGGGTTGCAATGGGTAAGGCTAAGGTGCAGAGTTTTTTGTAACAGGAGAAGGGATATGTTATCTGGGGTGGGTATAATTTTCTGATATAGAAATATGCAGATTCCTTGAGATGTCCAGGCTGTTAGCTTGAGGTTAATAAATATTCCTATGTTAGTTGATATTAATACAGGTTAACCTCATTGCTTCAAGTTGGATATTCTCTTTTTGTAATATGTTTTTTTATTTGGGTACCACTGGTACCAAGTTAATGATATTTGTTTGCTAATTTAAAAAAACAACAACTAATACTTATGTCTCATCTGCTGGGCATTTTTTTGTCTTTTACGTTTAAAATATAGCAAAAGTTAACATGATATCAAACTAAACTAATTTTTAAAGTAAATTATTTTACATAATGGTCAAATTATATGTTATAAAGATAAGAATGATATAGTATAAAATTATCTTAATTCCAAATTTAGATAATAAGATTTTAAATTTAAATCAACCAATCTCTATTAAGTAATTTTTTAAGATTATTAGTTTTATTTATTTGAAACTATAAGATCGATAGGAAATATATAGTACATAGAAAATTAAAAAAAAATTAGCCAAAATTAAATAAAATCAAGTACAAATATTAATTATTGACTAAAATATTTGGTAACTTTGTAACATGATGCATATTCATATGAAAATATATACAGAGTTTTTCACAATCTATCTATTAAATAGAGTATTTCTTTTGACTTCATATACTTTTTGTTTTGTTTTGTCGCAAAGTACCAAAATTGAAATTTGGATAGTTTTTAAAAGAAATACTATAGACAAATACAAAAATAGATAATATTTTTATTCTATAATATCATAAAAATTGAATATTACCATAATATTGTATTAGTTAGAATAGGATAATTTTAAAATATTACTAATTCAATTAGTCAAATAAATCATATATAACAAATTTTATTTTTTTTATCTATATATTATTTTTATTTCATGGACATACAAAATTTTTCCAATGGTGAAAAATACATATGCTTAAAATCAAAGTCTATCTTAAAATACATATTTTGAATAAATTATACTACCATTAACCATTAATATTATTATATTATTTACCTAAGAGTGATTCTTTGAAATGAAGAAAAATACATGTGTTTGAATTTAAAAATATTCTCAAAATATAGAAATTTCAAAATTTTATATTAATTATTGTCTTCAAATTATTTTCTTAATGGTATCTATAATTTTAATGAAAACGATTTTTTTTAATAACCACCGTAATGAATTATGACTTTATATAAACTTTCCTTTCAATATTAAGAATTCAAGAATTGTTATTTTGAAAATAACTTTATTTGACCATAATCCTTAAAATAATTAGTTTTATAATCATGCATTTAAAGATACTTTATCAGATATAAAAATAAAATCTACCTTGAAAATCATATAAAAAAATATTTCATATTAAAATCTCCAACAATTTAGATATAAAAATTTTCAAATAGGTGTTATTATGGGTAATGCCTAATGATAAGTACTAAGTACACAACACCCTAATAGTAAGTACACAACGCAAATTTCAAATATTTAACTAGCATAGAGTTCTTGACTATTGACTTAGTTTGACAAACAAATTCTAATCTATATGGTGATATAGATTGAGACGTTAGTTTGGCTAACAAATTGATGCAGTCAACAGTCAAATGAAATCCATGCTCCATTCACACACAAGCACACAAAAAGAAAAAAGAAAAAAAAAAAGAAATCCATGCTATTATAATGTTTGAGAGCAACCTCATTTTAATAACACAATAGTTATGGGCTTAACTTCTAGCTGTGAGGTAAGTGATAGGAATCAACTGCAAATCCTGTTTTCTTTTTATGGTCAAGCCAAAGGATTCAGTCATATCAAGTTCCTCAGGCCTATTCCCTTGAGCCATTTTCCAGTCAAAATAGAAAAGCAAATTTGCAAGTGAGAATTCAACATTAACCATGCCAAGATTGATGCCAGGGCATATCCTCCTTCCAGCTCCAAATGGGATAAACTCAAAATCACCACCTTTGTAATCAAATGGGCTATCAAGGAACCTTTCAGGAATAAATTTCTCAGCCTCAACCCAATAGTTAGGATCCCTCCCAATTGCCCATGCATTAACAATGATTTTGCTTTTGGTTGGTATCTCATACCCATTAATCTCACATCTCTCACTGCATTCCCTTGGAAGCAGCAATGGAGCAGCTGGATATAAACGCAAAGTTTCTTTGATGACTGATCTCAAGTATTTCAGTTCATGAATACTTGTTTCATCCACATATCCTTTTCCATCAAAGACCCTTCTTACCTCATTTTGCACTTTCTCCATCACCCTCGGGTTCTTCACTAGTTCTGACATTACCCAAACCATTATTGTTGCTGAAGAATCGCTTCCAGCACTGAAAATGTCCTGACAGAAATGTTAAGGTGTTAGTATTACATTTCTAATGTGATTAATCAATAATAGACAGAATTTACATAGAAAGAAATTTATCAGTTTAATTTAATGTAAGTCATAGTTTAAGTGTGAATAACTTAAAACCGGCACTTCAGTTCAAAACAATAGATCAATATTCATTACATAACTCCATATAAATTAAAATATGCTCTTGATGACTGATGAGGTAGTCTACTAAATGACTCAGATTTGGAAATTTTGCACCGTTTTCTATATGTAAAATATTAAACAACAAGATTGCTTTGATACACTCTTTCTAACGTACTCCTTCTATCAAGTTCGGATCCTCTCTGGCCTGTTGAGCAACATGCAGCCTATTTGACATACTTTCTATTACTAGTTAAAATTTATTAAAAATTATAAAATCATAAATAAGGCTAATAAATAAGAAGTATGACGTACAAATATGTAATTTTAATAAATTTCAGTCAATAAAAAGTGTTCAAAATATTGTATTAGAGAATTTGTCATTAACATTTCTCGTGTAAACGATGTTCAAGATCAATATAATCAATCCTATTTTGACTGCATCAAACAATCATCAATTGACAGAAGAAAAAAAAAATCATACCTAGAACTATTTGATTGGATATAATTATCTTTGCCTTTTGGATAGATTTTTAAGAAACATACTAACCAAAATGGTTGCTTTGATAACAGTGTCAGACAGGGGGTGTTGGAGGTCACCATTCTTCTGAAGCCTTAAAAGAACATCCACTAGATCTTCCGCTTTTTCTTCACCAACAGCTTTTGTGTCCAAAGTTTTTTCTCTGTGATCCCTAACAATGTTCTCAAGTATCCTATCCATTCCTCGATGGATCTTCTCAATTCTAGTCCTAATCCCAGTAAGAACTTGTAGAAGTCCAATGGAAGGATACAAATCAGCAAGAGAAAACCCTGTAACTATCTCAGTGACATCCTTCATATGCTCTATATAAGCCTGTTGGTCTTTGGACTTTTTACCAAAAGCAGTCCGTGATAGTAACCCATATGCCAGTGAACTAATCTTCTCACTGATATTAATTGGTGACCCTTCACTCAAAGATATCTCTTTGACAAAAATTGACAACTCTTGTTCCCTGATTGATCTGAAGGACTGGACACGCTTTTGTGCTAGTAGTTCCATGGTGCAAATCTTTCTCATCTGCTTCCAATAAGTTCCTTGTGGGCTGAAGCTCATGCCCTTAGAGCCATAAGTGATAACATCAGCAGTAAGCACATAAGGCCTATTTGCAAAGATGATATCATGTGTGTTCATCACTTCTTTTGCCATCTCGGGCGAAGATACCACTATGCAGCAAAGCTCACCAAGCTGCATATGCATGAGAGAACCATATTGACGTGCCAATCTTGCTAGGGACCTATGAGGTAGAGTTCCAAGATGATGTATGCTTCCTATGAGGGGTAGCTTCCTTGGTCCTGGTGGCAACTTGGAGTTTGAATTCTTAGTCTTTGATCTCCAAAGTGTGTTGATTAGCATCAACACTAAGAGGAAGAAAGGAAGGATTATAGATAAGGAAATATGAAGCTCCAGCCCCATTCTTATAAATCAAGATTATAACCTTGAAAAAGTATGGTTTGGTTGTGAAGTAACGTTGAGGTTTAAACCACAAATTCACAGCTTGGTGCTGAAACGAGGAAATATAGTTGGTACTGGTGCGGCTGCTGCTGCTTTCTTAGCTTATGAGAAAATGAACTGATTTTTATTTAGAAATTAACAAAGATAGTGGTTAGAAAAGTCGTCGACAATTAATATTTCAAAAATGGCTGCACGCACGACTTTTGGCCATATGTTTAATTTTGTTATAGATTTTTTCTTAAGATTTGATTTGACTTATTGTTTAATTTAATCCACAAATTTATTAAAAAATTATTTTTAATAGAAAAATTAATTTTAAAAACACTCTAAATCAATTAAGAAAAGTTAAGAACTAATTTTTAAATAAAAATATCTCAATATCTTCCTTATATTTTCAAATAAATAATAATCATTTTATGAGATTTGTAAGGTAGATTTTGAAGGGAATAATCATTCACCTTCATAATAAAGTAAATATTTTTGAAAAAAATATTATTTTTAAATTTTAATGTGTATATATATTATTAAATAGATCAATTTAATAGATTTAACATATTCTTTTTAAAACTAAAATCTAACTTTTTTACTTAAATAGATATTTTAAAAAATTAATTAAATCTTTATTTTTAATTAAATAAAAAAATTTCAAATATTATCTGACTCATTTGTCGGATGTAAATGCTGAACTGGACAGGCTTCAGGTTATGAATGGGAATGTGATCACTGCCAGAATTGAGTGGATCGATCAGAAGTGACGGAAGAAGTTGAAGCTCTTGGTATTTAGATGGGTCTGATACGTCTATTCTTTAAAATCATTACTTCATCAGCTTATGCTTCTCAAGAATGTCGAGCCTTATTGGATGTTGGTTTTGTCAGCCTAATGATTTTGCCACGTGTTCTGGTTTTGGTGGCTCTATCTACGGGTGCTCATGATAATGTTATAAAAATTTTAATTATAATTATAAAATACTTTTATTATAATTATAATGCACAAAATCAGTTATAAAAATGTAGTAAATATTAAAAAATCATTTTTTTATTTGAGTTTAAAAGTTAAGCATGGACTATTAAAATAATTTTATACTGTCAAGATTAAAAATCACGATGTAAACCTATTTATAATGTCAATATATCATCTGTTTTTTCTCTTTATTTTTAAAATCGGTTATATATTCATAACAAATTATATAAACATAAAAGGTTATGAATGGACACCCAAGTATATAACCAGTTTATTAAAAACAATATTTTGTTATATTTTTTATTGGTGAATTCAATATTTTGTTATACTAAACCATAACCAGTTATATACAATTGGCTATGCTCATGGTTATTTGAGTAACCAACCCAGTCCTAGTTTCATCTTATTCTAGTCTTTATATTGTTTAGCAATTAATATATTTTTTTGTGTATTGTTCATCTGATTATTTTTTTAAGGATGTTCATTTGATTATTAATGAAATGATAATAAATTATTTTCATAAAAAAAATCTATATAAATATTTATATTCTTTTTCAATTGCAAATCCGTGCAAATCAATGTTATATTGATATATCACACTTCCATTACAAATCCAATGCGCAAACTAATACTAATTTTTTAACATTTAGTTTAAATCCTCATATTTTTCAAATAGTCAACTTTAATCCCTATGTTGGAAAAAAAGTGTTAATTTTAGGGTACAAACTTTAAGTATATATATAAAAAAAAAAAAGGCTAAATTACACAAGTGTGGATTCAAATCTCTTTTACCTCATTTTTCTTGTTTGATGGATAACCCTTCTTAAGAACTAATTGAATAGTTATAATTAAATGAAACTGCTTGTAGTTCGAGACTCTACTACAATTCTTTAAGTGAATCTCTACCGAAAGTGCTTTTTCTTTCTACCATTTTTACTCCAAAAAAAATCTTATTTTATTTGATTCAATTAGTCTCTTATCTTTTAAAGAAATTAATTTAATCCTTAATGTCTTAAATTCAGGTGAATTGGCGTTTCCATCAGTTTAGAATTAATTAATAATTTTAACATAAAGACAGTTAGAAAACGACATAAAATAATACTTAAGTGACTTAAACATGATTCCGCACACATAATTAATATAGGGACAATTTTTAACTGTTAAAAGAGTATTTAAAATTTTTTTAAAAAATTAAAACCCCTTGCTCGATTTCTCTCGTACAATCTGAAATTTTTTAAAATTAATTAAACTCATATTCCAATTTCTGGAGTTATGGCTGTGAATTACGGAAAATAAATTTAAAGGGCTTGCTCTATGATACAAGCCAAATTTTAAAAAAGAGAAAAAAAAAAAAAAGGATGACACAATAGTTATTGGCCACATGTGGCCAATGCCTGATAGGAACTACCCACAACAATTATGGCCTTAGCTTAAGAAATTATTTTATGGTCTTGGATTGCATGCCCATGGTCCTAAGTCCAAAGAAATTTTCTCCATTATATAGCTGAGATGTTCAATTTATGATAGTTAATGACACTCAATTATCTATCACATGCAGATTGGTCGAGATAGAGTGATCTGCACTACGCAATAATTTCTTCTTAACTTGTAGCAGAGTGGTAAGTGATAGGAATCAACTGCAAATCCTGTTTTCTTTTTACTGTCAAGCCAAAGGATTCAGTCATATCAAGTTCTTGGGGACTATTCCCTTGAGCCATCTTCCAATCAAAATGGAAAAGCAAATTTGGAAGAGAGAATTCAATGTTAACAATGCCAAGATCGATGCCAGGGCATGTCCTCCTTCCAGCTCCAAATGGGATGAACTCAAACTCTGCACCTTTGTAATCAATTGAGCATGTCAATTAAAATATTGTAGGATGTAAGATTGGGAGCTGCATCTATTTTCATTTCTTCAAGAATTCTCAGTGCTTCCTCAACTGTTCCCTTTCTTCCAAGGCAAGTAAGGATGCAATTATATGCAATTACACAAGGTATACATCCCTTTCTCTTTTGCCTCTCAAGTAAGCTGTATGCTTCATCAAATTTCCCAACTGAACCATAACCCATTATCATGATATTATAGAGCAGCATCAACACGGCCCTCCCTTGCAAACCAACGAATAAGCGTGGGAAACAAATGCAAGCTTACGTCATAACCTATTTCCTGCATTTGACGCAAGAGACTGAGCATGGGATCAGCTTCAAGAGCTGCAGAGAGAGCACCAATCAGCGTTGTATAAGCCGAATAACTTGAACTTCCTCATTGTTTCAATAACTCCAAAAGCTTCCCCTAGCTTCCGCAACTTGACAAAACTAGCAACCATTTCGATACAAGTATTATTAGAGGGTCCAAATCCAGCCATACTTATTTCTTCAAGAATCTGTTCCAAGTACTCCAAATTTCTGGTCCTCGCCATAAGCATGAGAAGTGCATTGTAGGCTTCAGGGCAATGCGGCTGTTTAGTTTTCCTCTCCACCCACCGAAAATAACGCAATGCCACCCTCACATAGTTCAATCTCCTGATCACTCCAACAACCAACTTGTTGGGAAATCAAAGGGGTAAATATCGGGGAGATTTACAACTGGGTAACCATATAAGTGAATTAGACAACACATCTTAACCCAAAATCTTAAAGCTCAGGTTTATGGGTCTTCTCCTCACTTATATGGTGTTAAACTTTTCTATTTCTATCCGATGTGGGACGTTAACTCACACTTGTACTCAACAATCTCCCCCTCAAGGTTGAGGCATCAAAGCTGTTGAAAAAATCATCAAGGGCAGGTCCCCAAGGATATGTGTCCAACACCCGGCAGATATCGTGCGCGGTCTTTCTCATGCCCTCCAATTTGAATGCATAGTCTTGGGAATGGGAGGCATCATCTATAAAGGAATTAACTTTAACTTTAATATACCTTTCAGAAAAAGACGATGAAAACTTGCAGGACAAAGGGTTTCTTTTCCCACATTTGAAAACAGATCGTAACTTCAGAACCGCAACCAAAATTAAAAGATGAAAATCAGATTACAAATTGCAACCGTGAAACGGGTATATGATAATAAGAATGCAACTATTTTAAGGATGAAAAACAAACAAGAAGACCTTGTGCCCTTGAGAGAATCTTCATGTTCTCACAACACACACACAATATAAAATCAGAAATGGAGAGAAATTAACAAAAAAAAGTGAAGAGAAACAGAGTAAAGCAAGAGCGAGAGCCAAGAACAAGGAGAAGCTCGTAGTGTTGTTTTTTATTTGTAGCGTGGTTTTTCTTTTTTCTTTTTTCCTTTTCTATCAGGGTAGAAAATTAATTCATTCCGAGATACTTCGAGATATAAGAAATTAAAAAAAAAATTATTAAAATGAGTTTTTTTAAATCTTTATAAAGCATTTTTTTAACACGTTTAGTACATGTTACAATGCGGTGTTTAGTTTTAGAAAAATAGTTCTTTTGCATCCTTACATATTTTTTACGTTCAAGAGGAATAAAAGAAAGGAGATGGGAATGATTTTTATTTAGTTGAAAAATTATAATAAGAGAAGGAAAAATAAAAAGGTTGATTTTCATTTTTTTTCTCTGTTCTGTTCTGGTATTTTTTTTGTTAGATATCGATAAGGGTGGCAATTAGATCTACTAACCATCCAACCATTCGTGTATAAAACTCATCCAATTCATTCACAAGTAAAACAAGACTCAATTGAAACTAAATTAAATTAGGTCAAATTATTTTTAAATACAAAACTTTGGTCCCAAAAAGGATTTAATTATTTGTTAGCAATATTTAAAATTTCTTATCTAATACTCATGCATATATCAAATGACAAATTATTTTAGAATTTATCATAAATAAATAAATGTTTGATGACCAAATTGTTAAGATAATTTTTGTACATGACACGAGTGATAATGTCAATATTATTGTAGTTCATATTAAAATTAGGTTTTACTTTAATTAAATATTCAATTGAAATACCATTATTTATACAATACTCTATTTTCATGAATAATGTTAATTTTCAAAATATTTATAAATTAGCATTAAAATGTTATTAATTGAAAGAAATTATCCACTAAAACAATAACAGAAGTTCTAATAGTATTGCATCAAAAAAAAGTTCTAATGGTATTTACACTTTTTTTAAAAAAAAAAAAAACAAAGATAATGGTTTTTACACTCTAAATCTCGCTCAAACAATAATTTTATTATACTTTTGTTCTTCCCACTATCTTAATTTGATGAATTTAATCTCCATTTTTTTCACAAATTTAATCTCGCGCAAACAATAATTTTTTTCACAAATATAAAACCACCTCTACTGTCAAAACTAACTGTCAACATAGAACACAGATACAGATTGTGGCATAGTATTTCAACTGTACATAAAACCCCTCCCTTACACAGATTGATTCCTTAAGTTGTCAACTTGCTAGCAAGTACGCCTGTCCAAGTTGTCAATTTACTAACAAAGTTAATCTCATTAAAGACCAATTTATATTTATATAAAGCTTGAAAAATCAAAACAAAACAATAACATCTTTCATCAATCAAATTGTATATATTTGATGTTTTGTTAAGCATTTTCTAGCAAAAATCCAACCAAATGAAGAAATTTGAGGAAAAAACTTGCAACAATCTAATTAAATTCAAATAATTTTTGGTAATGAAAGCCAAAGTTGTGATAGTACAATAACTAAATATCACAGCCATTGCACTAATCAAGTTTCATACTCAAACACCACATATATTTTGGAACGATTGTTACTCTTCCATAACATCTCCCTCAATCACTTCCACCTTCTCCTTCAACGGGGTAATCTTTGTTAAGAGGACCTCTGCAATGGAGAATGTATATTAGTACAGTATGTAAAATAATTTCTATAAAGGGATTTTCTCCATACTGTTTAATCAGCTAGAATTAAAAAAAAAAAAAAAAAAGGAAACAGGAGATATGGGCAGACACAGAAAGGGCAGGCCATTCAATGTTTAATTATTTTCTCAAGCCCTCAATAGGAATTCTGCTTTATATAAAAATGTCATGGATGTATATTATCTAGGAAAAGTCGCAACTAACCTGTCTTTTTGGGGAAATCAAAGCCTTTTGGATTGACGTAGGTACGAGGATTTGGTAGAAGGTGGTTCCTGAGATATTCCTTGTGTCCCTGTGAAGCATTAATGAAGAAATTGTGCAGAAATTAGAGTTAGATGACTCTAATCAAAGAACAACCTGTACAATTGTACAATTGAGCATCAAAGCACTCACCTTGGTTATCACACAAACATCAACATTACTTCCACTTCCTAGGTCATTAAATATTCCAGCGCATATCGCCTCAACAACTAGCTTAATGCCTTCATCCCTCTACACCACATCAAAATGTTTATATCAAATTAAAATCTCTATCAAAATGCAGCATTTCAACTTGATAAAAAGTTACAAACACCACCAGTGTCAATTATAACAAATATCATGCACAATTTTTACATTTAGATTTGAAATTGACATATTTGCTTCATATTGTTCCATTGAAATTATTATAAATTGAACAACTTTGACAGAATATTATCAAATCAGTGTTATCAATGGTGGAAGGCCAGAATTCTGCCATATAAGCATGCCATTGTGGTCTATGGCACCGCCATAGCAAGCCTCCCTTCACAAATAGTAGGCAGTTGGCAAAACCCATCATGCTATGGCACCTCCATTTAACAACAATGTATCAAATGCACTCCTCTAAGGGTGACTTTCCTCAAAAAATACTCTAACGTAGAGCTCAACTGACGTGTGAGGCTGTGAGCCTTAAATGCTTACTTACACTCAAACTTTCCTTGTACTTGGACTCAAATACAGACATTGCAGCAAGTGAACCTGATCCCATTGTAGCAAATGGGAGGGTGTCAGTTGACCCATGAGGATAAATCTGCAAACAAGTCATGAGAAATTGAGCTATAGGCATCCAAAACAAGGAAACTTGAGCATAAAAAAAAAGTTTTAAGCAATGAACTAACAGTATGCAAATGAGGTCCAGTGATATCAACCCCACCAAGCACCAAAGCAGCTGAGACATGCCCTTGATAACTGCACAATAGTTTAAAAGAGTTAGATTCAGTGGTTGATACAGAGAGAAAATTCAATTGATGAGAAAGTTCTGAAACTCAACTTGAAAAGGTGTTTCTTAAGAAGGGTCAGTGCTGTAACAACTCTTGATTCTCGACCAGTATGGTAGCGATGTAATTGCAGCTGTGAGCTAACCATGTCTACATTAAATAACAAACTTCTCATTTTCAACAATTTTACTACATTAATAATAACAAGAGCAAAAGCTAAAGTTGTGGTCCATATGCAACTATCCATAAGGCATAACGTAAAAATGTGTAACAAGAAAAATGCATTTTAAACAAATACCTGTTACTGCCTCTGTATCAGCAGCTGTGCCTGCTCCACAGCAATATATGTTGGGTGCCATATAATGAATTTTCTCACAGTTTTTATCAGCCACTATAGGTCCTTCAGTTGCCCTAGTATCAGCACCAAGAATGACACCATCCTGAGGCAGATTTATTAAGTGGGAAACGTCAGCTTTAGATTACAATATACAAATTAAACATTAAAAATAAATATGCAATCAACATATGAAGTCATAAAACTTTGTTTGGAATAGATAACATTGCCATGAAAAGTCTCATTAATAGCACAAATACCAAATGATACAATTCCCAGTTAGTGGACTGTTTCACAAGAAAGCAGCAGTCTGTACTCTGTAGATGGAGCAACTTGGTTTCAAATTTATGATACAAAATCTTCATATTAAACCTCAGCTGTAACATTAAAATCACAACCTCGTTGATTGTTCCCCAACTAGATGGAACAATGTAGACAAGAAAAAAAGCTCAACCATGCTCAATATCCACCTTTGAGGTCAATATGATTAGCAGTTACTGAAGTAGCCACTTATCAACATCAACAACACCTTTAACCCAAGTTAATTGGAGTCGGTGGTAGATAAACCCAATGATAAATAGTAAATGAGACAGAAAGAGAAAGAGAGGGGGGAAAAAAAAAGTGGAAATAAGACAAAAGAAAGAAAAAGGGGTGAAAGGAAGAAGGGAGAAAAGAAGAGGAAAATAACTAAAACAAGAAAATGATTTACATCTTCATCTATCTCATCACCTTTTTGCAACATTGATTTCAAGTATCTAAAAACATCTTTCTTGGGTACCTCTTTACCAAGTAGATGCATTATGCCTTGATCAGCATCTCTTACTCTCGAAAACTCACACTTCATATACTCCGTCTTACTCTTACTTATCGTGAATCCTTTAAACTCCAAAGTGTTTTTCCACAATTTCAATTTTTCCTATTAACACCATCTTTGGTCTCATCAATAAGCACAATATCATCTGTAAAAAACAAACACCACGACACTTCCTCTTGAATATCTTTTGTTAGTTCATCCATCACTAAGGCAAAGAGATAAGGACTAAGAGTTGAACCTTGGTGAACACCTACCGTGATAGGGAAATGCTTTGATGTTTCATTACAAGTTTTCACACATGTGGTAGCCCATCATACATATCCTTGATTGCATTAACATACTTTAATGCTACATTTTTCTTCTCAAGAGTCCAATATAAGACTTCTCTTGGGATTCTATCATATACTTTTTCAAGATCTATGAACACCATATGTAAGTCTTTCCTCTTTTCCCTATACCTTTCCATTAATTGTCTCATAAAAAAGATAGCTTTCATGGTACATCTTTCTAGCATAAATCCAAATTGATTTATGGAAACCTTGATCTCCCTCCTTAGGCGATGTTCGATAACTCTCTCCTACAACTTCATAATATGGCTCATGAGCTTGATGCCTCTATAGTTTGAACAATTTTGGATATTTCCCTTATTTTTGTAAATAGGCACAAACATATTTTTCCTCCAAGCATCCGACATCTTATTTGTTTGAAGAATCCTATTAAAAAGATTGGTCAACCATTTTATTGCTACATCTCCGAAGCCTCTCCACACTTCAATAGGGACGTCATCAGGTCCTAAAGCTTTATTATTCTCCATCCTCTTTAAAGCCTCCTTAACTTCATGTATATTAATTCTACGCACATCTTCTATTCAGATAATAAAAAATGTCCTCCAAATTCACCTCACTCTTGTTGCCATTCCCATTAAAAAAAATTTTAAAATAGTTTAGCCATTTTTCGCTTACATCTTCATCCCTTATCAAAATATTTTGATTTTCATCCTTGATACATTTAACTTGGGTAAGATCTTTACTCTTCTTATCCCTCATTTTTGCAAGTTTGTAAATGTCTTTCTCCTCATCTTTGCTCCCAAAATTTTTATACAAAGTAGCTTTATGACTTGGGTGAAGTAGCCACTTATTACAAAATTTATATATCAATGCAGGAGCTTTATGACTTCATTTTTTGCCAATTGTTTCTAAAGTAAAATCATCCGGATACTTTAGAACAAAAATTAACATTTAACTTAAGATATTTTTAGCATAAAAAATAATCAAATTTCTCAGAGAAAAGAGAGTATTAATAGACTAATAGTACTACTTTACAGATAGAAATGGAGTTCAAAAACAGACACGTAGATTTTTAAAACATACAAGTCAAGATATCCAGAGCCAGACTAGGCTTCCCATATTCTCTTGCTATAAAACAATGCACAATTTCAGAACCAACTATTGCCCTAACATAAAAAAATAAATAAATAAATAAATCGACATTCACAACCTACGCAAATGCTCCCAACCACTAACACCCAACTCAACCAAACTTATAGCATTTACATAACGTGAATTTCCTTCACCCGCACAGCGAAACCTCACAAAGCCAGACATCTATCTACCAAAACAAATTACCTAATTCATTCGAGATTCCAAGACGAATTATAACTTCACATCCTGCGTCTGGATCCATTATTCCATTGGAACCCAGTGTCAATTTCGGTATAAAAAAAATCACAATAAAGAAGCAAAGAAAAAAGAGTGAAAAACACATAGAAAAACAAATAAAACACAGCGATGTATACATATATGATAATAAGATAAATATTAGATTAAATAGACATGAAAAGAGCGAGGGAATGATTTCAGACCTGGAAAACTAAACCGACAATAGTGGTGCCAGTTTTGAGAAAGGTTGGGGCTTTGAGGCCCTTGTTTTCAAGCATTGCGTTCCTTCGGCATAGATCAAAACTGAAGCCACCCTTGGGAGGAAGATCCAACGACGGAGACATATTCAATGACCCTGCAAAACATATGGAATGAGAAGTTTGACGGTGGGATCGGAAAGAAAGGGAGCTCTAAAAACCTAGCTAGGGTTTTGAATACATAATGAGAAGAGAGAAAGAGAAAGGAAGAGAATTAAAAATAATAATAAAACGATACGATACGATACGATAGTCACAGTGACAGAGAAGGGAGGTTGAGGTTGGGGCTCTTGATCTGGAGCCCGCCGTATGCAAAGAAAGTTAAACTTAAGAGAGCTCACTTTGAAGGAAGCAATGCAAAGTTCTTAAAATTTGAGTCCCTTCTTTCTTCGATAGAAATGATTATGAATCCTCCCTCAATTACTTGCACAATGGGTCACGTGACAAGTTTATACAAATTGCAAATCACTCCATATATATTTTGCAAGAAAATATTTCAAGTCTCGACCAATAATTATTTTAAACTGCTAATTTCATAAATAAATAAATAGAAAACTGATCAAATAAAAAATTGTTAAATTGACCCGCGGTTCTCATCTTTTTTTACTAAATTTTTAACTAGGTCTCTGAATTTTTTTTTTCATTAGATTCAGATTAGTAAATATATTTTTTACAAATAATTGATAAAAAATAAACGTTACTTTTAATAGTTGATCATTAATTAATAAAAAAATATATTTTACGTAGTATCAAATTGTTTTGTTATTTGTCTAATTAGAAATGTTTTAAAGTCAAACATAAAATAAATTTAAAAAATAAGGAAAAAACATAAACAAGTTAAAAAAAAGATTAGTTTTACTTGATTCAAAATGGATATTACATTCAAATCAAATTGAATGAGTTGTTGTTTTTTGTTTAGTTCAAATTATTTTTTTATGTAAAAACTAAATCAAATTGCACCACAAATAAGAGTGTTTAAAACTATTGCAAATCTTCAAACCAA
>PYAF01006068.1:1973756-1995276 GCA_007407185.1 Glycine tomentella | reverse complement strand
AAAAATTAAATTTAGAAACACAAAATTACGTGTCATTTTTTTGTAAGGAATTGTACAAAGAGACTAAATTAGTAAATTATTCTTAGAAGAATATAGTACACACAAAAGTAATTAATTTGAGAATATAGGTATTAGAGAGTAAGAAATAAAAATAATGTCTTAACAAGTTAATATTAAATAAAGTTAAAAATATATTCTTTTGACGTATAAAAAAGGGGGGGAAATACATAAATTAAACTGATTAATTAAAATTTTTTTGGAAAGCATAAAATAATTTCAATAATAAAATTACATGCATTAAGAATAAAAACAATATAATAAATTTATTTCACTCTAAGAAATTATTTGATTTTATAAAGGCTAATTATTTAATTATATGTTGAAAGTCTTAGAACCTGCCAGTTTTGTAAAAGGAAAAGTCCACCTTTGGTTTCATTGAGTCAAATTGTTTGAAAATATACATTACCACCCAATCCCATCCCTCGTCATTACTATTCCCATGTAACCCATGACATCACCATTATTATAGCTTCAACATATTCATGCTCCTTGGGCTTAGCCACCTGCAATATATACATATTAAAGAGTATATAAACTACTCTATAATCTATATTTATAACATTTTATTATTTGATTAGTGGTGATTTTAACATACATGAGAGAATGAATGTTTTTGTAATTAATATCTATTATCAATTTAGACAAAATGAAAAATTATAGATACTAACGAGTGGTTGATTTAAGTGGTGTATGCTTAATTTTTAAGGTCCCGAAATTTGAGTTTTACATGTGAAAAAAAAAAAAACTTGTTTAATAAGAATAATTTCCTATTAATTTTGTAGAAGATACCTACAGTACTATAGGGAAAAAGGTGAAAGATCACGAGATTTATTTCCAAAACAGTAAAAAGGAAAATATTATAGTGCTAGAGAATTATGGATTGTGAATGTTATCGTATCTAAATAGATATTAACACTAAAGAGAAAATTACAGCGACATCATATAATTTCTTGAAACCGCATAAAACATTTATATTTTTTAACCATTATTACAATAGTTTATGCTAATTATTTGAAATACATTATATTGACACTGTTATTTTCTAAAATAAAAAATATTTACACTATGATCTAATCATAAATTATTAAATAATTTGTGTTAAAATGATTATATATTATTTTATACTACAAGTTCATTATCATTAGACTCTTAAAAATACTAGATGTTAGTGTAATTTGTTGTACTATATTAAATTTGTATAGCTATATTAAAGAGTTTAATATTTATGTGCTGTAAAATAATTTTATTAATATTTAATTATAAATTATCATTAAATCATTTTAAGATAATTATTTAAAAATTAATAAATTTATCATAAATTGAATGATTATTTAAATTTTTTTTACTAAATTTTCAATGTATAACTCTTTTTTCTATATTAATTGTAGTCCATATTTCACTGTTTATTATGTCTGGCAATATCTATTTTATATCATATATATTGTCCCGTGCGAGTCTTTTCTTTGTTTAAGTTGTTTTTGTATCATATGGCACATAATTAAACTGTTTACAAAAAAGGGGTATCTTTCGCGTATGGTTGATATCTAAGCTCTTCGAATTTATTTTTAAAAAAAAAAAAAAACTTGTGTATTCTAAAGCTAACTGTATTATTGACATTGCAAAGTAAAGGACCTAAAAAATTAATATTTCTTTAAGACCAAACATGGCAGTCGAGACACACTTGTCTTGTTCCCTACACGTACGGCTGGTTTATATAAAAGTTTGATTGCACTTCTATATATTTCTCATATTTTAATTTACTTGAGATTTTAACTTTTACTTGTAATTATTTGTGTTTAGTTTATTTTTAGTTTTTAAAATGAATTATATTTAATAATTAAAAAAACATAATATAAAAGTGACTTTAATTAGGTAGCATTTGAGGAAAAAATTCATCAGAAACTATTAAAATAATTTATTTTACCAAATACATGCTTTTTGCCTAAAGAAACTTTTTATCTAGTAAAATAAACTCTAACTAAGTGAAAAATGTTGCCAAACACAGAGTTTTATGGCATGCGAAAATTATATACTCTTCTTAATTCTTATTATTGGAAAGGGGCAAACGATTGGCAGTCTAGAGAAAGACGTATTCTTATATCAGCATTTCATGCATGCATGCCTAGCCAAGTAAACCTGCTTTCTGCATTATTGAAGATGTTGAGCCAGTAACCACCAAAACTGTGCATATTTGATCATGTTGATTGTTGTATAATATGGTTACTCCATGTTTCGAATAAATCCCAAAATCTATATATGCCCAATATTTAAAGTTGCTAGCTAGTCTTTTCCAGTTAAAAAGCCTTGATAGAGGATAAATAAATTCAAGAAAATAGAGGTTCTACTTCAAGATTAAAAAATAAAGGAGAGCAAAAGATAGTCAAATAAATTCAAGAAAATAGTGCCCCAGCAATAACTGAGGTGCAGAATGTATTTGGGAGACCCCACTAGGAACAATAGCCAGTATTCACCAAAGTATATTGGCAAAGGATCAAAAAGCTTGACAGTTATAACAGTTCTTTTCTAAACTAAGCATAAAGAACAGCATCGTGCATAGCTTTCAAACCAATTAAAATAACTCCATGAGCATAATTTACTGGGAAAAAAAATGTACAACAAATCAGAATTAAATAACTGTATATGGTATACTTATAATATATCTGTTAATGACTAAAGGCCAGGAAAAAAAAGATTCATTTGCAGTGAAATATACAATATTATAATTTCTGTTAATGATTTGTATTTCTTGACTGCTACTATGTCAAAGCTCAATTTCAATTGAAGGAAACAACAAGAACATAAGTAGAGAAGGGAAAGGGAGAACACTCAAACTTTTCTTAGAAACTCACTTCATTTGATTTCCTGGATTTTCTTTTCTTTTCTTGGCTTATATGCAAATTCACTAGTACGTGAGTATTTCTAAATTGTACAAGGCACCTCTTGGTACAGTACATACATTCAAACAACACAACTCCTAAAAACTAGATGGTATTAAATGCAAGATACATGAATAAGAAAAATACTAGGAACCTGAAGAATCAAGATACATGCATGAACAAAGTAGATGAATCAAGGTTAATTAATTAATTTAGTAGTTCCATTTTCCAAGATCAATATGCTTAAGAACCTGAAATGGGGGATATGCTTAGAGCTTCTCAATATAACTTTTATATAAGGTTCTTAGTATAGAGTCAAAGTATTCTTTTATAGTAAATATATTAAGTAATTATATTTAAATTAACTTTTCATATCAAAATTCAATTTCTTGCACGGGAAAATCTAGACGAAAAAAAAAATCATCGTGTGAATGCTTTCTCCTCCATGGAGCCCTCCTGTTGTTAATAATCTGATGACAATTTGTTTACTGGATTCCTTACACAAAACCCCCAATCTATCCAGTTGGAAAATATTTACTGAAACTTGTCGCTAAGAAGGTCGTTCTCTTATTATATAGTATTAGATATATTGAAAAATTAAGAGTGATGATAAGTGAACATCTACACATAGTATACACTTTAATTAATACTCTATTTCTGTCTTTATATCATATCACATATATACATTATTTTCTCATCTCTCTTTCTAGCTATATAGGTGTTAAGTAGAGATTGGAAAACACTAATCTTTTTCCTATAACAACAATAGATGAAATTTGCAGGAGTTGGATGTGGGATGAGTCCAAGGACGTCTCCATTGGGCTTATTACATGGCTTCTAATCTAAATAAGAACAATGTTTATTTGGGAGCAATTATTAGACACAAAGCTTGTTAAGCATCACTGCTTAACACCGTTAGTGCAATATCGATCTTCTCGTGCATCTTCATCAAAATTTTCTCTTTAGTTAAAATCAAAACCAGTCACTATATTCTCTCTTATTTAATTGTTGTACAATGATCAATGAAGGGCTGAGATGCTGCAAGATATTGCTAGAGGGGAATTTGGGCCAGAGAGAATCTAGACTCCTTGCTGGAGAAATCATTATGTGGTCTTAGAGTATCCCTTGTCAATGGTCCCGAGAACTAACCTTTATGTCACACATGTTCAAATTTTTAACTTGTAGATGAAAAAAAAAATTAATAACATTGGTTGAAATTCATAGAGATTGGTTAAAACTATATTTGAGTCATAAAAATAATAAGATACTTTTCAAAACTTTTAAAATAGTAATTTTACATCCGTATATAATTCTATGACCAAATGTATATATTTCTCATGGTACTAACATGAAATTTATTTTCACTAAATATATATATATATATATATGTATATATATATATATATGTGTGCGCGCGCGCGCGCCGGGCTCTCACAATTTTAAGAATCTTCACAGGAACCAAATAAAACAGAACTTGCCATTCATTGATATTTTCTAACTCTCATTTCCGGTACCTTTATCCATAGCATTTTACTGTGCTTAATTAATAATTAAGCACTTCCTTTATTTTTCTTATGTGAAACGGTGGACAACAAGTAAATGAAGCTAATTCATATCTGTGAATCTATGAGCCTAACAAATTCTTGCCTATAATATAACGGGGGATGGAAGAGTGTGAGTGAGAGAGTTATGATTCATGACACCATCAACTCGTGACTCATGAGTGAAGCTTATTAATTGTTTTTACCTTAAATGGCCAAGGACTGTAATGAAGGGAGAATTTGAAATGATTTTTGCTATTGTAAAAGTTAAGGTAATATTCACTATCGTCACTCTTCAGCGCACTTAATTATGTTTTTTATATTGTAACCGTTATATACTCTATGATAGTGGCGTATCTACATGGAAGCTAAAGTGGATAAAATTAATATCAATTTATTTATTTTTATTTATTTTTTATAACTATTCATATTTGTCTTATTAAAAAATTATTCTGTAAGGACAACGTTTATTTTTTTATAGGAGTAAAAAAATATTTATTATATTATTCAAATACAAAGATTATTTTTGTGAAACAAGTAATTCCATTACCTAATTATCCTTTTAAATTTTATTGTTTTTAGTTTTTTATTATCATTTTTTAATAAAACATATAATTTTTTATTTGAGAAAATATCAGAATATTTTTTACCCTCACTTAATTAATTTTTTTTTAATCCACCACTTTCTATGATTATACAATAGCTGCATTTATTGTCCTTAATTTCAATCCCATCATTTGTTACGTTTTCTAATAAAGCAGGTGAAGTTTCCTTACCACTACTTCAAAAAAATGACTTTAAGTTATTAGAGTATTTTTAGTGGTAAATTTTAAATTGGAATTTTAGACTATTTTTTATAGATCTTATAATACCAAATAGAATTAAAGATTTTTCAAAATTTCTTTTATTTTTTTCTTTAATGATAGATCTCATTTTAAAATCTTAAAGAAAGAGAAAAAGGAAGAATATTTATTCTTTTTTGAACAATTTGCAGATTTTAATATATCTTTTACAAAAACTCATCCTATATGTTGGAGATCTCTTCAACTCCTTTATTGGGAGATCTAGTGAAGATGAGATATTGAGCTCAAGATCTTACACTAAAGATATTCTTAGAATCTATTTTTTTTACGTGGAATCCAACCCAATAATTGATTAAATATTAATTGAAAATTATAGGATATGAATATAATGTAATTAATAATCAATGGACTGATCAACTTTTAAATAACTCTATGTTAATTACCACCCAAAACTCAAATAAGTGTCCACTCCCCGATCGAGAGAGGACAATTGCTCAACACATGTTAATTTAAAATGGTTTTCAATATGTTAAAGTCAAGCACGACCATAAATATCTATTAATTGTTACGTTGATGAAATAATTTCACTTGCATTTACGTATTTCATCTCATCATCTCATCTCATATAGGTATAGGTATACAAAACAATTGCAATAATATTAATTTGTCACAGCCCACACAAAAAGTTTAGGAGGGACCAAATTCTTAATTCATTAAAATCATTATCACGAACTGAACATTTTCTCGGCAGGAAACACTCAAATATTCACATTCCTAGAAGTAGCTGAACCATAACTTAAAAATCCATCTCATAGTGCATCTAGCTATTACCAGATGAAAATCAAACATTCAAGATTGTCCAAAATCTCATCATTCATAGCATTATTAATTCAAAATGTCAAAATAATTTTTTGCTAAACGAAAATTAAAATTGAACAAGTGGTGACAGTTAACATGGTAGTTTATGATTCTATAACTATCATAAAGAAAATAACTCTATTTGGTGTTTGTTTTTTTTGACATTTTTATCTCCAACTATTAAAAATCAGTAACCATTATACCATTTCATTTTAACTTCAAACTGCATTTATCTTTTTTTTAAAACAAATCACTACGTAAAAAATATATATATACACAGTTAACTTCCATGCCTTCGTTAGTATTTTGCACTTGGTATATATACAAAGGAGGAAAAAAAAAAGAACATTTGAAAGGCATGCATAGAGAAAGATCCAAAACCAGTTCACCAAAACAAAGAGAAGAGCATAGTGGGGGGCAGTTGCACCCAATATCCGCACCCCATGAATCTACAACCGCTCTTCTTCTATAAACATAAATACACTCTCAGTTACTCAACACTCTTTCTATTTCTACTGATGCATTTGGCAAGTCTCATAATTTATTCAACTTTTCTTAAAACAAGAAAAAAAAGGTTTTTTTTTTTTTTTATGTTGCTTCTATTAAACTAAAAGACAAAAGCCACGTTTATTTTCCTAGCTAGTACTCTCCTTCTTTATATTTCATATATAATAACAACATCAACTTATGCATGCCTAATATATCAGGATTGGAACAGACGTATGTATATTATTACCATATATAACGCTCGCATATTTATTGCAATCAGCTACTCCACGCTTCAACTCTAAAACCGTTACTCCACTATATTCATCAGTAACACAAGCTTTTTGTTCTCATTTTGGAGTTTCTTTTTCCCACTTTGCTCCTATAATAATAACACATCATCAACAGTTTTTAACACACACAAACCTTCATGCTGAGTTTCTTATTCGTTGCGTGGCAACGCAATAATGATGATGATGGGGTTGGTGTCTTCCAGAGTTGTGTTCTTGTTTGTTGTTTCGGTTTTCGTGATTTGGGCTCAGGTGATGGATTTAGCAGAAGGTGGTGCTGTTCGAAATTACATTAGTTGGGAAGATTTGCAGGTGGATGAACAAAGGTTGGCCGAGCAGTCGTCCCATAACCAGGTTCGAGTTATAACTGTTAACCAGAATGGTGGGGGACATTCCAAAACTGTTCAAGGTGCTGTGAATATGGTTCCTGATAATAACAGACAAAGGGTCAAAATTTACATTTTTCCAGGAATTTACAGGTCAGTACTTAACTGCATATTTTTTCATACTACTTTTGGGGTGTTTTTTCTTATTATAATTGGAGTTTCATTTCAGTACGTAATCCATATGCTAAAGATTTTGATTAAATTGTCAACTTGAATTATTGAGGTGAAACTCTGATTTTGATCGAAGAACAACTCCAAACTAAGTTTTGCCCTTTTTTTCTAAATTATATGAAGCCAGTAAACATGTTTCTAATCCATGGATAGTTGAACCCGATTATCAAGAAAAAGCAAAATATTTTATTAAAAAAAAACAGGAAATTCTTATAAATAGTCTGCTATAATGGAAAAAACCTTATATTTTGAAATTAATTCATCAAGTTGATGATAAAATACATGGATTAACAATTAGATTCTGTTGTGTCATTATTATTCAGTTGTAATCAAAAGAAGTTGTTTTAATTCTTTGCCTTGATTAATCCATATTTTGAAAAAATACATTTTTTTTTTGGGGGTAACGGAGCTGGGTTTGGCTGGTGTTTTTGATCCAACAGTTACATTTATTTGGTTTCCTAAAATTTCTTCAGTCATCAAGGCCTTGTTCTTATATACGTTTTTTTTTTATCATTAAAAACTTATGTTATTTTACCCTTTGTGTATATGCAATTTGTGCAGAGAAAAAGTACGTGTGCCTGTGACCAAGCCTTATGTATCATTTATAGGGAAAAGAAATCGAACAGCAAGTCCTATTATTACTTGGAACAGTAAGTCATCTGACAAAGGCCCAAATGGCACAGCATTGGGCACCTATGCTTCAGCAACAGTGGGAGTGGACTCAGATTATTTCTGTGCAACTGGGGTCACTTTTGAGGTAAGGACACAATTTTTGGTACCCTGGACTCCCTGCATTCACTTTTCAACACATTCAACATTTCAGAACTATTGGGTGAAGATTAAACGACAGTGGTTCCAAATTAGTTCCCACAGATTCAAATAAATTTAGAAAAAGTTCCCGAAATTAGCTTTTATGATTCACATAATTTGTTAGTTTCATATAGAATCTGCGTGGTATCATTAAAATGCAAAGTCCCTACATATAAGGGATATAACTGCATTTTAATGATAACATTTGAAACTAACAAATTATGTAAATGTAAGAAGTTATTTTCAGGGGTTTTTTTTAACTTATTCGAATTCAGGGACTAACCTAGAATCACTATACACTTTCAGATACCAAAATGACCATTCAGCCTTAAACGACTCATATTTTCTCTCAGTCAATCAACTTAAAACACATTTAAAAATCTGAGTCAGTCCAATTTTCATTCTATGGTTATAAATGTACTGAATGTGTGGAAAAGTGACTGCACTAAATCCAATTCCAACACAAGACATGTGCATTTTGGACTATGTCAAATGCCAATCTTTGGGTGCATGGTTGCAGAACTCAGTGATTGCATCGGCTGGTGGAAAAGGGATGCAAGGAGTGGCACTGAGGGTAAGCAGTCCGAAAGCAATGTTCTATCGAGTGAGGATTAAGGGAACACAGGACACTCTCTTGGACAACATAGGAAATCATTACTTCTTAAAGTGTCGCATCATAGGAAAAGTTGATTTTATCTGTGGCAGGGCAAAATCACTCTATGAGGTAAATATAAGATGAACTTTTTTCTCTGTTACTAAAACAAAACTAGTGACCAAGCTTATTGAATTTAATTCTGATCCTTGAGAACTATGGAGCAGAAGTGTCGTCTTCAGTCAATAGCTGAGAACTATGGAGCAATAGCAGCACATCATAGGGATTCACCAACAGACGACACCGGTTTTTCTTTTGTAGGGTGCAGTATTAGAGGATCTGGCAGTGTGTACCTTGGCAGAGCATGGGGGAACTACTCAAGAATTATATACTCCAAATGTAATATGGATGGCATTATTAATCCTCAAGGGTGGTCAGACTGGAATCATTCACACAGGAAGAAGTATGATAGTATTATTATTTGCCCCAAGTACTAATAACGCAATTTCTAATATATATTTTTAACACACTTTTATTGGTTAAAATTCATTAGAAACTACAAAATTGTGATTTCCAATACATTCTAACCAATAGTAAAGTGTGTTGCTAGTTTTTCTCTATGTTTTAAATATGACATTATTTTTCCATTCTAGAATTCATAGTGCAGAATATGTCTAAGCTTATATGGTACTTCAGGACTGCAGTGTTTGCAGAGTATCAATGCAAGGGAAGAGGAGCAGATAGAAGACATAGGGTGCCTTGGTCAAAATCATTCAGCTATCCGGAAGCAAGTCCTTTCCTTTACAAGAGCTTCATAGATGGAGACCAGTGGCTCAGACTGTAGCATTATGATGCACCGATTACATGACAATTATTCATTATTAGTTTATATGTTTATTACTATGTTACATATCCCCCAAATGATCAATTTTGATGCTTACTCTTTATCTTGCAAGGGATTTTTTTTTTATATGTATGACTCCTGACGTGCTCTGACTCTTGTCAATACTTGAAGCAACACTTAATATGAAAGCACTATCATTGTCATGTTATTTGCAAAGGAAACGCCTCTCTTATAGAAGTGAGGTTAACCATTACCTTTATAAACCATATTTAAACAAAAAGTGAGGTTGCCTAATTATAAAATTAAAACATGCCACAAAATCACCTTATAATTTAATTTATTTGAAATTTTTACATAAATATTATATATAAAACAGAATAATATGCTTAAACAAAATTAGTATTTAAAAGTTAAATTTCAATCTCATTTTCATCTAATTCATAAAGAATTTTGCATTAATAATTAAAACGCTTTCATTTGTGTCATGTGATACTTGGGATTAGGGACAGATTCAAGGGGGCAAAAAAGGACCCTAGTCTCCCCCCTCCATCAACATTTTCTTTATATAAAAAAGAAAAATATTAATAGGAAAATAATTGTTGATTTAATAAAGTAATAGATCTTATCTCTGATTTTATATTATATGTAATCAATAATATATAGCTTATATACGTCACTGTATAACAATGAATGCCCCAAATCAAAATTCTGTACCTAGATCAAGGCGTCAGAACCGAAAATTCCAATAAAATAAACAACAAAATCAAGTAAAATATTTTATCATGTCACTTCAGTTTATGGTCATCCATAACCTCTTCTGCGCAGAGATGTACTCAAGGTTAAATCACCTTGCAAGAAACATCTAGCATTGAGAACTCCATCCCCAAAATTAAAAAGTGCTTTCCAGCAACAGAATTACAATAGGCAAAAAGAAAAAATGGTTCAAGACATGAGATGCAAGACTTACGTAAAACAAAATCTACATTGTCTCTATTTAATTTAATCACTTGTCAACTTGCAGTGACTTCAAAATCTTGGATGAACTGACTGATCAACTTGTAATGAAACAGACAATCTCATTATCTACCCTCAACAAAGAACATTTGTTATCAACTTGCAATGAAACTGAATCTCATTTCCAGAAGAAACCACGACTTTTTTGTTCTTGCATTCTCCTGCATCATTTGGAAACACCCAGAGTAAAAATGTGGGTTGAACACAACACAGGATAAATCATTAGTGTAACATCAGCTATATACACAAAAGAAACCTTCAACCACCAATATGAACTCAGTAAAAACACTAAATTCTCATAACTATCAGTAAAAACATAACTGAATTGAAACAAACCAAATGCCCTTAAGAGCGCATTTCACTTGTTCTCTTGTTATTAATTATGTTTTAGTTATAATCACGGATAGATACTGAAATTTTGTATTTTCAAAATTTTGTTAAGGAAATACTGAAAATATTATAATTTTCAAGGTTTCTAAAAGATTAAATATTACCTTTGATGCTCCTTGGAACGCCTGATGAACTCACTTGGAATTTCACATCCTTGGTAAGAGGCTAGCACTGGTCTTATATCAGGTGGACTACTACGGGCAACAACTGCAAATAGATAACAGAGAAGGTAATGCAACTTTTACAAGCATTAAAAGTCACCACAGTAACTTCAAACATAAATTCATTTATAAACACATCTTAAGGGAATGGACTTACAGTCAAGGATTGATGTGAAAATAAAAACAATAATTCAAACATGAACTCATTCTTCAATATATCTTAAGGAATGCTTACACTCAAGAAATGGTATAAAATCCAAAAGAGCTGTGTCATCTATATCTTGCTGCTGCCAAGCCTTAATTGGGAGACAGTTCTCAGGTTGTAGGCAACTTTCCAAAGCATGGCCACTTAAATAAAGAACTTTTCCTGGATTTCTGTTTAGTTTTGAGAGGTCCTGCCAAGCAAACAATGGAAAAAGGAAATAACAACTTGTTATAAAAGTATCCAGAACACCAATAGTACACTATGCATGTGATGTATCATACTAAAACCATAGGTCTTTTATTTTATATTCTTCAGGTGTAAGCAAAATTACTTTGCTATTATTTTATAGATAAAAAGATAATATTTCCAAGGCAGTTGTTCTTATAATTTGCCATGATTGGTTGTACTCCTTCCACAGGTATTTACGTATATAATTAATTGTGGAAGAGAATAATGTAAGAACATAAACACATACTCTGAAGTGTTTCCCATCCTGATACTTAGTAGCTGGCCTCGATAGCCTGTATCTAATGCAATGCTTGGTATCCAGCCTTTCTATAACAGGGTCTACAAACTGCACAAATCAACAAATGTAAGAATATATGAATATGAATACCTATACGAGCAAGTATCCATTCAGAATATAGAGAAGAATCAGATTACCATATTTTGTTCATCTGTGTACACCACTATTTCGTAGAACTGAGCTAAATGTTCCAAGAAGGCATCAACTCCAGGTCTTTTAAAAGTTTGCCAACCTGTATCTCGCTTTACATACCATAAAAGTAAAATTCAATATTGTAGTCATACCTCTATAATATGTAAGGACCTCCAGCAAGAAGCAAGGGAATAAGAGATCCAATGCATTTTTTATATGAAATAAAGTACATAAAGGAAAGTGGAATGTAAGCAACACACTCTTTACCGATGGTTGAAATTCATGAGTCTCACTCCCTATTTAGTGGCTCCTAGTCTCCTAGTACTGATTTAGTGCACCCAACATGAATTTCAACCAATTATGAAGAGTTTATCATATTTCTACCAACAAAAAAAGGTGAATTTGCAGTAGGCATCTTACCGTCCAAATATAGTGAATCAATGTCTCATTGAGATCAAGAACAAGTGTAAACACATGTTGCTCCTGAGGAAGCAAATCAGGAAGGAGCTTGTCTGTGTATGGTTCAGTATAACTCTAAAAAGAAGCAAAAGCACAGTATTAAAACAAAGGAAGGAAATATAATTTGTTTTAAATGACAAGTGTCAAACCAATATCAGCATATTAAAAAGCAAGCACGTACCCTAACTTGTTCTTCAATTAGCCTTCTTGCATCCAAATAAAGCTCTACTGCTTTAGCAGGCACTAGGGTATCACATGCAAAAGAATCAGCATGCTGTTAATAACAGAGGTCAAAGGCATGCATATATATAACTAATTGGGAGTTGAATACTCCCACCCCCCAAGAAGTGCATACAATGTTAATTTGTCTGCACTGATCTTCTTCAACATCTACAATACAACAAGTTCTTGCAACTGCTCACTTGCCTTTTCTACCCCCTACCCTCCAAAGGTGGTGGCAACAAACATGCTTTTATCCCACATTCTCATCCATTTGCAATATTTTTCTGCAGCAAAAGTAGGGGCATATAATGACTATGATTGGGTAGACCCTATGGTTTATTTGAAAATGACTATTAATTTTAGCATTTGTTGCACTTAATACTAATGGAAACAGTGTTTTCCCCATGGGAACTTTACATACTATTTTTCAGTTGAGTAAAATTAAAAAGATGTCCATGCCTATCCATAACAAAGAGCACTTCATAAAATCACAAAATAGAAATATAGAACCATCTAAATGACGAGCTCAAGTTTTCCTATTCATAGAACAGCAACACTTCAGGGGAACAAAAGTTCACGTGGAGAAACAAAAGCACAACTTATTTAAGGGAACATAATAACAGTAATAGAGGACAAGTGTGTACGAAATAAAGCTCGGGGAACACACCTGTCATTGCAGTTGAGTATAGCAAACCTTGAAATTTCTGCACAAGATATGGACTAGAACATGTCACCTTACTATACATTAAACTTAAGAAACTTATCATTATCATATCAAAACCAGGCAGAATCCAACATTAAGTAAAAGTAAGGTCCACTGAGGACATTTCCACGAAGCAAAATAATAGGATTTAATCCGATATCACTAAAGTGTTTTACAAAATCAATAAAAGAAAACCACTGTATATTTTGACGTAGCGCGACGAAACAGTCACCCAAACTAAACAAGCAATGAAATGGAGCCAAAAGTAAATTTGTTGAACAAATGTAAACGTTAAATTCATAGCATGTGCAGAGCATTTCATATAACAAGAAACAACATTCCGATGACCAGCTCATCGACCCAATTCAGGTTAGATATTTAAACCCCCAATATGATTCTAAAACATAGAATTAGCAAAGAAGAATGAAAGTGAAGAAAGCCTGAGAAATAGTCAATACTGACATCGAGAGCAGTGGCTCCATCACCGGCAGCGTACTTGGCCGACTCACGAAACGACCTCGTTTTCTCTTCTACTTCTTCCAAACTGTAAGCTGCATGTTTCATTCCAAAAAAAAAAAAAAAAGTCTTCAACTAACATCATTTCCAGAACAGAATGATTCAATAACAACCCTAACACATCAAAGTGACAACACCGAATGAAAGGGGGAAAAAAAACAGACACAAAAATGTTACTAGATTATATCGATCAACCCTAAATGGCTACTCTGAAAATGGAAATGAAGGAAAACGAACCGTAAGAAGCGTAACCGGCAAAGGCAGTGCCTCCGGTGAGAGCGCCGACGACGGCGTATTTGAGGAAGTTCCAGCGGCTGGGAGAAGCGGCGGAAGGAGGAGGGGGGAGAGGTGCGGAAGCGGCATTGGTGCAGAGGAATCGCTTCGATGCCAATGAAATCGCTGGCGATCGAAGAATTCCCAACGACATAGTTGTGATGTTTGTGAGCAGTGAAGAAGAGAGAAAGGGTTCAAGTAGGGTTTTGATCTTGTGCTTTGCAGAAACAAGTAGGATCACCCATCAACTTCGGCTATGCCCTGTTTGGCTACCAGTTATTCCATCATTTCTTATTTCGTAAGCTAAGCCGTGCTTTGGACTTTGGATCTTTTTTTCTTAATCTTTGGTTGTGCTTAGGCTATTGTACTGTTTTAGTTTTATTTTCCCCTTTGGTTGTGTTTTTTATGAACGAATCAACAGATAAAATGGCCCGCCCAATAAAAAAAAAAAAAACAAGGGCAGGCCTACAAACAAACAACCCTTCCACCAAACAGTTCAACTGTTCACGAGAAAATCTAAATAAGTGAAAAAGAAAAGAAAAAAAAGTTTATAAGTTCAGTTGTGTTGTGTTATTTTTCAGTTACAAATTTCACATATATCGCACCAAAGTGCATATAATTGGGTTATATTTTTGCAACAATTCATCAAAATAATGCATTAAAACCTTAAAGTGATTCTATTAATTAATATATGTTGTAATTGTATCAAGTTATAAAAAGCAAAAATTTCTCTCCAAGTTATTTTTGAACTCGAACTTGAAACAATTAATTAAATTAAAATAACGTAAAATCAATTAATATCAAGCTTAATATAAGGTGAATTAGATAGTTAAAAAAAATGAAAAAATGAAAAGAATCATAGGTCTTTTGTTATCAACAATTAATATTTTAATAATTAATATTTACCCATAAAAAAATTAATCTCCACACTTAATTGTATATAATATACGTATCAGGTGGTATGTGGTTATTGTTGCCACTTATTATAATGCATGTTTGGTTTAACTTTTGTCATTTGTGATCCACGTCCAATCTGAAGCATCTAAATGTTGCTTTTGGGTCTTAAATTTTTGACGCGTAAATGAAAAACAACTCGCATAGGGAACGCTAAAACACAAACACACTGTATCCAACAGTCACAATTACTCAATACATAAGCATTGAGCATTTAATTTTAAACTTATATTATGGGATTAAAGTGGAAGGTGACTTTGGAGGTGATTGTCTTCATAAGCTTCCTTCTTTCTCTATATGGCCCCTACTTTGAAAAATTCCACTTGACATGTAGTAAACCTCAAACAGGTGAACATGAAGAAAACAATTGTCAATTTCTGTTACAAATAGTACTCTGACAACTGGATTCTACCCTTCATGACAATTGACAAAGTCTCTAAAGAGCAGGTGAGCCTAATATGCTATCTGCCTCACAATAATTTTCCATCCAAGGGCATTTTTGGAAACCCAAAAAAATAGAATCTCTCCCCCCACCATTGTATATAAGGAGGCCTCCCTCAAACACCAAAGCACACCATCTCAAAGAACCTGTGTCACCAACCCTCCCTAGTGTCATTTCATTTGCTTTCCTTTAAACACTATGGATTATCAACTTAAAAACCAAAATATAGCAACCATGACTCACCACCTAAAAGCTCATTACTATCTAGTTAAGCTTACTCAATTATTCGTTTCAGTATCCGTGTGTTCCTTCATCTTCTCACCTTCTTCCTTGCTTGTTTTCCTACATTACTTCAAATTCTATTTCTCTACATTCCCTTTCCAACTTTATACACACAACATAGACAAGAACTCCATGTTTCTACTTTGCAATGGTATCCTTGTTTTTGTTGGTATAACTAAATCTCTCTCCATGTCTAGTTGTTGTGATGATAATAAGCCTTCTACGTATATTAAAGATGATGGTTCACAATCTCGGTTTTGGGTTATTGAAGCCAACGAGCTAATGTTGGAGATAGTAGAAACCGAGGAACAAACTAGTGAGCCTGATGAACAGAACACTGCAGTTGAGCAAGTATTAGAAATAGAAAACTGTGCAGAAGAAGAAGTACAAGAAAACATTGAGAAGATCATTTTGGTAGATGAAGGACAAGAAAAAGGAAGTAGCTTGGTTTTGAAAGAAGAGGAGAAGGAGGAGCTAGATGAAGAAACTGAACTATTGGATGTAGGTGATGAAGAGGAAGATAAAGGGTCAGAAACTGATTACATTCTGATTGAAGAAAGCATAGAAGAGGAGGAAGAAAATGTAGAAGAAGAAAGCTGTATGTTGAGCACAGAGGAGTTGAACAAAAAGTTTGAAGATTTCATTAGAAAGATGAAGGAAGATCTAAGAATTGAAGCTCAACGGCAATTAGTCATGGTTTGATTTAGTAACAACCATGGTCTTCTTTTCTTTCTTTCTTAGGTAGGCCTAGTTATTTGTTAGGTCTTTCTCCTTTTCTGTTCCACTTTTCTTGTACTTTAGTTGTATGTAGTATGCATCCCCTGAAATTTTGCAAAATTATTTCTATGCTTTTCTCCCATGTTGATAGCAACAAAGAGCAGGCTTTGGATATGAAAATTTTGTTTAAATTGAAGTCATAAACCAAGTACATGATCACAATGTTAATGAAGTAAATTCGCGTATATGACATAGTTTGTGTATATAATCAAAACTATCCTCTTCAACTAAACTCATTTGATCTATGCGATACACTATTAGGATTTAATAACATGATTTCATGCATCGAAATAGAAATAAATTTGGATACTGTTATTCTTAAATGATAAGATATGATCTTAATAGGGTGAAAAGGAAACAAATTTTATTATGTAAAAACTCACGTATTTTTTTTATCATAGGAATTGAAAAATAATTATTGAAACATTTATAATAGTTCACGTATCAAATTTAATCGATTGAACTAGATCTCCTCAAAACTTATGTGATTGATGATAGAGTCCATTATTTTGTATTTTTGGATATAAAAAAATTGTAACATTTCAGCCGAAATTTTATCTCTGGCAACAGTATTTTGTCGTAGCTTGACATGCAAGAGAGAAATTATTTGAGAGTGGATTTGATAGTTCCAATTGTTTTATTAAAGAAAAATTAGTAATCTGAATGCAAACAAATAAGTGATTTAAGAACAGATTGATATTTAAGAAGAATGTCAGTACTATGTTTATAGCAACGTGTTCAATTAGTTGTTGAAAGATGAGACCACAAATACAAACCACTTGTTTGGTTATTAGAACTTATATTATTGTCTGGCCAACAAGTGTTATCTAGAAGAAAACCTGTTCAACTGTGGTGGAACTTAAACAGTCTTTTTCTGTATGATCCAACAGTCTTACGAATAATTGAAAATGATTTGCGATTTTATTAGCCAGAGCAAATGGTACACAATCACAAATCTGATTCATACAGGTCAGCCTATCAGTTAGGTACTGGCTTATAGCATAGAAAAGATAATGCAAAGTACAAAACTGTACGATTTTATTATTTATATTATTATTATTTTAATTTATCTATTGGTTTATTAGAGGCCTTTGTTCCCCTTAAAATGTAGTTACTTTTACGGTAATTTAATTTAAATTCCTTCTTTTGTGAGAGCTACTATAATTTTAGTTCGTGATAAGTGGTATTATGAAGATGTATGCATGAAATCTACAATTTACTACCGTTGTTAATCTCTGTCAAAAACCTACCTTTTACACCCTACTATAATATTAAACCATGATCATTTGTATAAATTTCGTAAGAACACTTTTAGTACAAATAGTAGCTATGGGAATTTTTTATTTATAAAGTATGATACTTGCATACTATGCCAAAAACCAGGTCTTTTGTTAGTACTTGCATGTTTAGCCATTTATGAATGGTTATTTATCTATAACGAACGTTACTGTGTCTCAACGCACTGTCCTTTAGTTATTATTCTTTTTACTTCCATCCAACAAGGAAAATTCACATTTTATGCTTTAGAAAGATTGAAGCACGTATGGATAAGTCTCACAAAGTGGCTCGGACTAGAAGCAAATGCAAGTCAATGATTGCATGCACCCAACATAAGACGACCTTATGAAAGTGAAATTTCACAAATATCAAATCGGAAGATGGCCCAGGAATATATCAATACATACTTGACACAGTTCTTTCAGTTTCAAAGAATTGATACAGAAATCTTATATGGGAAATCTTTCTAAACTCGATAAACAAAAACTTTCCGCAAATCTCAAACGTTTTTTTTTAATCCAAAAAATTCTCTAGTCAAGAGAGTCATAGACTAATTCTTCAAGGTATGATTTAATAATTCGTTTAAAAAACTAACATCTTCTAATATACGTTCTTTCATACACTTAAGATTTAATTTCTACCCGCATACTTATGAGACATACTTATCTATCAAGTATTTACACACCATTTGGTTTGGTTTGCCCTTTAATGTTAATAGGTAATATAATACTCTTGAAGTTGAAGGCACTTAAACAATTGAGCATAAACAATGATATTTGGACATCCAACTTTTTCAAACATTTTATTAACATTCATCATTTCTCTTTATCTTTTTTATTATCACATTATATCACTTATCATATTATATATATATATATATATATATATATATATATTTTTTTCTCTCTTTTCTGCTTTTATTAGGTGTTAAATAGGCATTTTGTCTCCAAAAAATAATTTTGTAAACAATTATAGCCTATAACAAGACACTGTTGTGAAATTTCTGAGTGCTAATTATAGCCAGGTTTATTAAGTGATATTGATGCTTATATTTTCATATGCATAATGCATCCGCAAGGAATAGAATTCATCAATCAAACTGTCGTGGAAATGATAGTTGGGCTTAGTTATGAGGCTCAATTATTAGAATTGTGCATTCAACTAACGTGGACCACGACCAAGTCAACAGAGGTAGTCGAGATGTGGGAGTAGAGGCCGATATTCCCGGAAGTAGTACGTGAAGTAATTGCGATGTATGTTGCCTATAAATACATGGTGATTACAGTAAAAAAGGTACACACATTCTGACTATCTCTTTGAATTACACAGAGCACACACCTCAAGTTCATTGATATATTTCTCTGTGAGCATCTACTTCGAGGTATCCATTCTTCATTGATATTCTTGAAATAGTAGAGTTAGAATCTGATCCAAAAACAATTATTCAGCATATTTGTGCTGTGCTGTACACTTGTGTTCTGAAAATATACAGAACACAAACTTAGCATGCAATAACTTTTTTTTTTTGCAACCAGATACCCCCATGATATATCTATAGTTTCACTTTTGCATAACACTGTAAACAAAAATGAAACTTGATGTGGCACCTTCACCCGAAAGTTTAACTCAGCACTACCATTTTCTGGACCCTTCTCAAAGTCAAACCCATTAGACCATGTTACAGCACTGGGATATTCTCTGTTGTCCATCCCATATTGATATCTGTGCCAGGACCGGGAGAAATATGGTCCTAGACGGCCTAAAACCTGAGGGATTTCTCTTCTGTGCTCAATATCAAGTTGCAAATATCTATTCATGTATAAAGACAACAAGGACAACGCATGGTATATGGGAATAGTACAACTTAGAGACTTGAAACAACTACAGTTAGTATAACAGCATAAGAATAGAGAGAGTTTTGTTTTTTTATTTCTGAAAGCAACACAAGGGTTTGTCAATTACATGGTATGGCACATATGGCCAAAAATTCATAAATGCCGTTACACTGATAATGCACATAAAACTATGGGCCTTTCATTTTCACTGCCTTAAATGGATTTTGATCAAATGAAGCTATGTCCGAAGTGGATCCTCCCTACCAAAGTGAAGTCAGTCTCGAAAGTGAAAGGTTTTTTGTTTGATATTTCTCTCTGTAGAGAGGATATCAAGGTGGGTGAGGTCTGGAAAGACCCTGCCAAACTTGGTGGGACTAAGACTAACCCTCACGAGACAAAAACTACATAATAGTAGTAAAGTCTAACTAAAGATATCTTCCTTCTAGATAAAAACTACTATCCTTGTGTCCTACAAAGTACCGATTCATGCATGCATAAATAAGGCAATAATTAATACAATACAAACAAAGCAAATCCAAGATGAAGAATAAGGAAAAGTGCATGTATATTGTTACATAAAAAAAGGGAAGATGAGCGTGTCCACGTGAGCGCTAATATATCCTGTGGCAAGGGTGCTTCTCACAGATAAAATTATTGATTAGTTGGCTTAGAAGAAGTCGCTTTTGATGTGTAAAACTAAGCATATGAAGTTGTATGCATAAATCACCTTGATGATGACAGTAGATATGGTTGTCCCTTCGATACCAATAATGCATTTCTATATATATTCAAAATAATGAAGTGGGGTCTTTTAATTCGGTGGCTTAGCCCCTTGAAAATAGAGTTAATCTCACGAAGAGAATGAGAACTGGGAGGTGTATGCTTGCAATTGATTTACATCACAGATTTTATGTCAATAATGCGCTTGAAAGCAAATACATGAATAGAAATCTAAGTGGAGTGCACACGTGGTGTACACGACATCTTTTGGGGGACTCTTGAAAGTAACTACTAGTGTTTTCTGAGATGTTCTAAATTCTAGCATCGGTAGACTCTGCATATGTGATGGTAAGTCTAACAAAGCATGTTAAAAGGCCAACTTAAGTATATCTCGGAAAACTTATTAGGATTTTTTTTTCTAGCTTGTGTTGCACACTTACGTGCATCCACAACTTTTGTAATTTAATAAGAGGATACCATTTGTATAACATTTTTTGGTAACACTTTTTTCTCTCTATTTCTATTACATTAATTATCTTATTCCACCCATCTCTTTCTCTTCTCTTTATATCTTTCCTTTTGTTATACACAAAATTGTATAAATTTATTATACAAAAAAATGAAAGTAAGCTATTAATAAGTTTATAGATGATATATATTATGAGCAACCCGTAAGAAAAGGATAACATAATGAGTAAATATTTCTTTTCTAACAAAAAAAATGTCACTTATCTTATTACGATTCTTAATTAATAACCACTTTGTTTACCTTTTTCAATAACTTCGGATCTCATTAATCTAATTTAAAAACATATACTTAATTATTTAATATTGTAAGCGTTAAAACAAACTAAACTTACCAGAGTATTGATCATAAAATTTAATTATTTACTACACTCCTCAAAGGTTACAAT
>PYAF01006068.1:1953023-1973656 GCA_007407185.1 Glycine tomentella | reverse complement strand
AAAAAAATGTCACTTATCTTATTACGATTCTTAATTAATAACCACTTTGTTTACCTTTTTCAATAACTTCGGATCTCATTAATCTAATTTAAAAACATATACTTAATTATTTAATATTGTAAGCGTTAAAACAAACTAAACTTACCAGAGTATTGATCATAAAATTTAATTATTTACTACACTCCTCAAAGGTTACAATTTTCTTATTTTGGGATTCCATTACAAAGTTTTAAATATAATACACCATTAATATACTCAATCAATTAAGTAAGAAAACATGGTTTCTTAAACAGATATGGCTTATAAAATAATATTAATCATTTTAAAAATTATTGCTTTAATAAAATTTAACTTAAAATTAATAATGCCTCAGCAAAGTTTAAACAAATTGACTTTATTATAGTGAAAAATACTAAACAAAACTAATTACGATAATTCAGTAAATATTTTTATATCTTATAACCTGAAAAATAAGCTATAAATAAAGTTATAACAATTTTAGTAAATTTTTTATTAAAAAAAAAAGACTTATTACAGGATTCACTTTAATTGTGGCATGAACCCCAAATCATAGCAAACAAATGCCGAAGACCGTTACGTTCCAATTGCTTATAAAACCCTCTCTTTTTTATAACATAAAACCCTCTTTTTTTCCTTGTTTTTGTTCGATATTCATAAAACCTTTAAATTGGGTAGACAAATTTGCCCCAAAGATCCTAAACAGACCCATTTCTACCCCGACGTGCCAATAAGCCCATTCCCCCACCGACAAGTAAACTTACCATTTGCAAAACAAGCAGAATTTCGAAAACACAAAACAAAGACACGAGTAATAACTTTGTGTGGGACGCGAGTCAGCAAGAAATCGTTTAATCTACCAGAAAGCGTAACAAATGGCACGTACTGATTATGCCCTAGTCCAGTTGCTGGTATAGAGCTTGACACATAAATGTCCAACATGTTACATTCAATTTTCGATGGTATGTAAGCCTCTGACAAGAATGAAAATGCGTGCACAGATAAAGCTTCAATCTCAAACTTTACTCCTTTTTGCAGTATCAACTGTAGCGCCAACCTTCATAGCAAACAATAAGATACACAGTTGAAGAAAAAGACAAATGTTTTGGAATGTATATGTACAATACCTCCATTGTGGTACCTCCCTTTGAAGGTGGCATCTAAGTAACATGGGTTCAACTTTTCTTTTGTCTTGAAGGAATACTGAGAGCACGGTATTTATAAGATCACATATGTAACTAGGTCGATCCGACGCATTACAAGTAATATCCTTATTTACCTTCAGCAGTCAAGGAAAGGAGACACTGATTTGGAACAAAATATCTCTCAGAATCAGAAGGAAAAGCTCCAAGCCAGTGTATCTCTGGGACACGATGTTTCGTGTCATACGCCATTTGCTAACATAATCGTGGGGAATAGATTAGTCAGGCAGGATATGAACTTTAACTCAGCCATTACAGAGATTCAAGTGACTCAATGATCCTGTACATTTTATATTCAGATCCCTATAATGATATACATGTTGATGTATTTCTTAATTAATAAACTTATAAATACTAACCATTGAACCGAATCTGTAAGTGGTCAAGATGTCAAAGCCATAGGGATCACGATTTACCAAACAATAAGCAGGTAGGCGCAAATTCTCAACCAGAAGCCGCAAAAACCTGTTAGGATACAAACAGACATATTCGCAATGCAATATGAAAAGGCAAGCTGGCAAGTATATAAAAACAAAAGTTCGCACCTTCTTGTAGGAATATCCGGGTAGCCTCTTCCCTGTATAAAGATAGAATTCAAACAAAGAAATGTTGTTGCAAACGAAACTAATGTCTTCAGAAGATTGCTTACAGTGATGACAATACAGCGATTTGCATTGCAGAATTGGTCGTTTGCTAGTCTTTGGAAAACTGAAAGTGAAGTTCAACATGGACGGTCTTTTCAATAGAAAGTAAGTTGGGGAAGAATCTTGTAGTTTTTTCCTCTTATTTTCTCCAAAACAAAAAAGCATTTGCTTACCTGATTCTTTCTCCACAACTAATATGTATTGAGCAACACTAATGATATCTATGCACAAGGTTAAGCAACGTTTCTCTCCATTTCGAATCACTTTGCATTTTAAGTTAATATGAAGTACCAAATAAAATTATTAGAAGGAAACTAAACGATTGCTGTATTTTCACCCAGAAATTAGGATACCTTAAACTTCTTAAACGTGAACAGGAACAGGGTGGGCATGCAGGAAAGCCATTCTGCATATAGTTTAAATGGTAAAAATAATTACTACATTAATATCAGTTCTTAGTTCTTACAGTGTTGGGGGAACTTATGCAATCAAATATCCTTTCTCCTTCCGTGAATCTTATCCAGCCCATAATTAACCTACAGCAGAAACAAACTTGATCCATAAGTCTTACCACTTGCCAGATAAACACATTAGCACACATCATTATAATGTGAAAAACTCAATAAAAGGCAAAACTATCAGCTTTGAGAATATTAATTAATAATTACTACTGCAGCAATAGACGAGAATTTTGATGACAGAATGCCACATATGCCAGCCTTATTAATGTACGTTTAATGGAATCATATTTTCTCACTATCATAAATTATAATTATAATATGAGTAAAAACAGGATATCTCATAACTCTAAAAAAGTAGTAGATTAAAAATACGTGTCTTTTGAGCTTCATAAAAAAATTTAGACACGCCAGTGGCGAGATTGTATTTTATACAAAATTGTACACGCATTCATGAAACAGTATTATATGTGAAAATAAAACTACTACTGTTATTATTATTAAGAAAATTCTGACAACAAAGTGAATTTTCCAATATTAAGGGTGATCTCATTTTGTACCCGTTCACTGCAGAAACCTACAAAAACTGAAAATAAAAAAGTATAAGCATCCCAAACATTAAACCTTAAACATTGATAACACTGTTTCAAACAAATAAATAGAAAAACAAGCATATCAGAAACTCAGAAGTTTTATTCACCAAAATCCACCAAGAGCCAAACCAAAAGAAAAATGGCAAAAAACGACAGTGCGAAAAACTACCATATTAAGGTTACGGTGACTGCATTGCATAAGAATACATATATCATTAATTGCTTGGTCAACCACTGACTGATCTGCATTGAAACGAAAATCAGTATGTCATGGGGAAGTTGAACACTTGAACCTTTACCATAAACTTTTAACAGGTCATGGCACTGACTTTTAAACAACATAATGTCCAAGATTGTGACAATTTAAACCTGAGTATAACAAAGAATTAAGGTACATTTGTGCAAACTTTAGTCAAAAGAAAATATATGAGCTCTTTTATAAGTGAATTTGACATCACACTTCAATCCAAAACTTTAGTGATCAAGTTTATGGTTCTTCTGCCACTTGTATGGTGCTCAACTTTCTCATTTTTATCAATTGTGGGACTTCACACTTGTACTCCAACACAACCAAAGGATCTCCTTTAAGTTAAAATGAAGAATATATAAATCCATGCTGCAAATTGAAAAACTCACCCAATAATACAGAAGGATAGGTGTAATAAATGTCTCTCTTGGAACTATGCTTGTTCTCTTGCAAAAGTTTCTGAACTATCAGCATCACTCTCAACATGACAACTGAAAGCATGAGAAATCATATCTCCAATTTCATCTCTCGTAAATAATTAAAAGAATAACCAAAACATTGTGAAAACTGAAAAACAAAAGAAATCTGACCTAGTCAGTGCGCGTGGGATTTCCTGCGGAGGGTGAGAACTTCATTTCCGCACGGAAAATCGGAGGCACAAAAGCTGCATTGCTAAACACTGTGTTAGAAAAGAAGAGGTGAAAAGGTGATTGGTTGGGAATAGAACGGAACCAGTTGGAGTTGGGAAGGGTGCAGTAGCTTCTGAAGCGATCGATGAGAACGATCGTCCGTTGGTGAGGTCTGCGAGCAAAGCTCGAGTGAATTCGGCAAATGAATCGAGATTGGAGGTGAATGTGATGAATGAATTGTTCGGGTGTAGGGAATTTGAATGGTTTCGTTACCTTTGATTTTCGTGAGTAGAATCGCGCTCTGTTTCTGTGACTCCGATTGAAACCTCGTCCTCCTTGCCTCCATTTTTGGTCTCTCCTCTTCAAATGTTAATTTTAATATATGAATATTTGATTGATCAGGTTAATTTGTTTTGGATCAAGGTTTTAATTTTGCATAAAAAAATTGCTAAACTTTACCGCTAATTTCTTCCTCTCACGAAGTTACGACCACTTCAGTTTAAAAAACAAAAAATAGAAATAGTAAATAGTGTTACATTTCAAATTTAAAATCAGTAATAACTGACTACGATTTATCCCTTTTAGATAAAATTTTAAAATTTATCCCTAAATAGTAAAAAAAATACTCTCTAACTTTAATTTGGCCCCAATGATACTTTAAAAAATTACCCATATTGACATTTGGTAATTGGCTATTTTCTCATAGTTTATATACATTGCTTTATTTTGCTTTGTATGAAACAACATTTCTATTTAAGCAACTCACTTGGGACTTGGGTTATTAATTACTGTATCTAATGCTAATATTTTCTTGCTGTTCATATTTTATTTGATATCATTATCTTTTTAACTTTAAAAATAAAAAAGTTAACCATCTTTTTAATGTATCTTACAATATACCCAAATTAGATCATCTTATGCCCTGTTGGCTATTGTTTTTGCAACAAAACAAAAAATCAAAAGGAAAAACACCCAAAAAAAAAAATGGAGAAAGAAAGACCCACCGTGTAGAAATGAAAAGAGATTGGATTGAGTAGGGGCTAGACATTATCCAAGTCCATGTCCCGAAATACCTTACTCTTGTATATTTTCTATCTCTAATTATTCAAAATAAAAGTTTTGGACCTCACTTTTTTGTAGAGAACAGTTGCTATCCAAGGGACCAAAGCAACTCAAGCATTTTCTCTCTCATCCTATGGTTGCTCTCGAATGGTCGAATCTACTAAAATGGGTTGTTGACAGAGTTATTTCTATTTAACACTTTGTGATAGAGGTGCTCTATATGTGCATATATTTGTATCGATTAGCTGTATTTTAACTTATTATATAAATAATGAATATAAAATATTGATTAAAAATACAATTACAATTCATTTGACAAACTATTGAACAATCTTTTAATCATAATTAATTAATTATAGAAAATTTGAAACATATGTGAACACAACACTGAATAACCATTTAAAACATGAGTCCTAAAACTTTTTAGTCCTTAAGTTGGTATTCTTTAAAATATGTTTAAAAAATATATACATTACGCTGATTAGTTGCAATTGTAAAATCTAAAATAATAACATGATTATCATCAAAATTTTGAAAAGATTATAAATATATATCTTTCAAATGTAAAGATTACTTTGAAAAGCTTATAATTTATAATTGTTTTATTCCCATGTTATTAGTTCAGAGTATTTAGTGGCTTTTTATTTATTTATACTTATTTTAATAAATCTTTTAGTATGTCTTATCTAAATAGGTTCCTTTTGTCTCATTTTAATAAATTCTTAAAATAAATATCATTTAATAAAATCTTGCTGTTAAATAAAATTTAATTAAACAATTTATAGTCGGCAGTCATCCATGAATAAATGGGAAACCATGTCCTTTTTCTTTTCCGACAACAAGCCTTAAAAAAGAAGTCAAAATATGGTTGAAACTCAAAAGAACAACTGCCAAGTGGGGTGCATATATAGGAACTTAATATTTGTCCTTTTCAAATTATTTATTTATTTTTAAATTAAATAAACAAAATCTCTTTAACGCGGAATTGATTCATGATTAATTATGGAGAAGCTAGATCATATGGGATCCACTTGCATTGAATCACAAGCTTTCAGAAGCCTTCGCCATACCCATATCTCATCTCCTTCAGCAACAACAACAAACCACTTCAAAGGTTAGAACTTTCCTCGCAATTACGAATTACATTTGTTGTTATTGTGATGGGTTTGTTTTCCTCTTGGCTTCTTAGTTCAACAATTGTCTTTCTCTTACTAGCTCGATTCATAATTGATTGGAATTTCCACTGCTTATTGTTTCGTTTGAGTTCTCTTTTGCCTGTTAACTTGCTATTGATGAGTCATCCATGACCTTTAAATTTTGCAGATTTAATCTCTGTAAAAAAAGTGTGTTAGATTGAACTTGTGTAGCACTGTTGCTATTTCTGGAAATCTAATGCTCCTTGACATGAACTGCAGTTGGATAAGTCTTTCACATGATCAACCTTAGTATTAACTGTTGCCCTCAACTCTGATCCACTTTGTTAATTTAGTTTCTCCCAAATTTAATGCATCATTATTGTCTTAAGTCTTAGTCAAGGAGGTATTTTTTTTACTTTTAGATTGTGATCTTGAACCATATTTCATTTCTTTCGGATGGCTCTTGCAAGTTGCGATTTTGAAGGGATACCCCGACTTGTTTGTGTAATTTTGGGTCACTGTTTTTGGGAACTTTTTTGTCTTGGAGTATTGCCCATGAATAGAGGAAAATACTTGTGATGGTGAAATTATGTGAGATGACTAATGGCCCTTTTATTCTATTTTTTTGTAATGAGAACTAAACTGGGAATGTTCAATATGATGAGCCTGATGTAAGTTTCATTAGAATTTGAATGGATTTGAATGAGGTTAAGAAATTGAGAGGTAAATAGGAAGTCCTAGTTCACTAGTTGCGTTTGCTCTATGGTTTGCTCTATGATTATTATTTTTTTGGCACGTAGAGCATAATGGGCAAAGTCATTGTATTTCAATGCTATTATGCTACTTTTGTGGCCTATTAGTTATTTTGCTTACAAAGTCACTAGCTCAGAAGAAATGGATGCATTTTCTGCCTTTACTTTAAATGAAGGCATGCAATTGAGGAGATCCATATGGCTCGTATCAGTTGTAAGTGATGATCAAAAAGATTTCATTTTGCATTTGTGGTGGTAAGCTCGAAGTAGAACTTGAATTGATCTGTGGCACCTATTATAGTATATATCTGAGCATACTAGTTTATTTTTTTGTGAAAGCTCTTTGGATGAATTTGTGTTTCATGCTTCATCATTTAAATACTTAAAAGTCTAATAATGGCTTATGGATGCTCATTTACATCCCTTTCTTATTTGACTGATGTTGCTAGTTTGAACTGTTTTGCAATTGAATCAGGTCCTATATTGCAGATCCTTGTTTTCTAAATTCCTTTGCATGGCCAACAATGGTGTAAAGGAGCCCTTGCTGCCGGTATCACTTGATGCGACTCAAAAGACTAAACAGCAGCTAAACAAGAGAAGGCTCCTCCGCTTTAGAAGTGCTCCTCAAGCAGAAATTGTTCCTCCTGAGACAAATGGCAATGAATCAATTCCCCGTCGTGCGTCCATATTTCAGAATTTACATCCAAGCTTTAAAAGAGTGGTTATCTACCTTGCAGTCTACTTAGGTGTAGGTGCTTTAATCTTCTACCTTGTCAGGAACCAGATTAAGGGGCAGAAAACAGATGGAATTCTTGATGCTTTGTACTTTACAATTGTGACAATGACCACTGTTGGATATGGAGACCTTGTGCCAAATAGCCACCTTACAAAACTACTTGCATGTGCTTTTGTTTTCTCTGGGATGGCATTGATTGGACTAATTGTAAGCAAAGCAGCAGACTACTTAGTTGAGAAACAGGAATTTTTGCTAGTTAAAGCCATGCGCATGCACCAAAAAGTTGGTTCAACTGAAATTTTAAGGGAGGTTGAGAGCAATAAAACAAGATACAAATTATTTCTAGTCTTTTTCCTTCTTTTGATTCTCATCATCGCAGGCACAATTTTTTTGGTCACAGTTGAGAAATTGGATGTTATTGATGCATTCTACTGTGTTTGTTCTACAATTACAACCCTGGGTTATGGGGATCAAAGTTTCTCAACTCAAGCAGGAAGAACATTTGCTGTGTTTTGGATATTGACAGGTACTATTACTTTAGCTCAGTTTTTCCTCTACATTGCTGAGCTAAACACTGAAATCAGACAAAAGGAACTTGTCAAGTGGGTACTTACAAGGAAAGTGACCAATTTAGATTTGGAGGCTGCAGATCTTGATGAGGATGGGACTGTTGGGTTAGTTGAGCATTCTTTCAAAGTCATATATATTGTTATACTATCAATGGTAAACATGTCTTAATTCATTTTTATGTCTTTTGTTTTGTTTCTCATAGGGCTGCAGAATTCGTTATTTATAAGCTCAAAGAGATGGGGAAGATTAGTCAAGAAGATATATCACTTGTGATGCAGGAGTTTAAACAGCTTGATGTTGATGATTCTGGCACACTATCAACTTCTGATATAACTCTTGCTCAGTCATCTTAGACTAACGCATTACATTGCACCAAGTTGGTACAGAGGATTCTTATTTTCCACTTTGATCACGTAATGCACACCACACCAGAACTTTGATGAGGATGGAAAATCTGAAATTTCTTGAACGGACTGGCGTTTATTGGTCAGTCTCATGCTATCGAATTATTGACTACTTGATCAAGGAGCTTCTTATACATATCATGTAAGTATATAAGCTTAAAAGTTTACACTTCAGTTCAGAGTCTTTTGTATTTTACAGCTTTATATACATAGATGAACTTGGAACATTCAATTCAAAACACACTTTCCTCCTCCTTAGTTTACACTTTTTCTTCGATCAAGTAGAATGAGCTTGGGGCACGGATTTGGAGGTTCACCAACATCAACATCAACAACACTTTTAACCTAAGTTATTACATGTAATTTTTTGGGGTGGGCGTTAACACAAAAAAAAATGAGATTATGTTGCATCAATGCATTTGGATTGTGCCAGCAAAACTAGGTCGTGAACAAAATTTTATTATTTCTTCAATTTTTGTTAATATAAATACAAGTCCAATCTTATCATCATTACATGAACAAAAAATAAAGATTTTTTTTATTGCTTCTTTTCTCTCTGTTTTCTGTTTTGTCAATTGTTTTATACTTTATAAATTTTTTTGAAAACAAAAGACATTTTATTTGTTTTTTTTCCACAAATAATAGCTAACAAAAGAGTCTTTGACAAATCACTTTCATATAATTAATTATCAAAATCACGTTATTAATTAGAGATGGCCCAATAGGCAAATATATCTATTGAAAGGTTGTTTAATAGTGTGTTTGGAATATGTTATAACACCATGTTCATTCCAAAATTCACATAAATGATGCAGAAGCTACTTGATTTTTCTTTAGATGAATGTGTGGAAAGAGAATAATGATCCACATTGCAAAAATCATTCCAAACAAGTACTAAGAGCATGTTTAAATTAACGCTTAGAAGACATTATTTAAGTTTATGGACCAAATGACTTTTGCATTGACCAAGATATGTGAATTTTATTGAAAACATAATTCTAAATTGTGGACTCAAGTCTTGTTGAAGCATTTGAAAGTAGTTTTTGCATCAAGTTTCATTAGAGTCATAAAATTTGTTCAAAATGCACTCCTCTTTAATGTTAATATTGTCCCGTAGCAAGGCAAAGCACATTTTGTTATTAAAACAAAAATCATGTTACTACATGCTCGCATTTACTTAAAATCAAGTCAAATAAACATATATCCAAATACGCGCTCTAAGTATAGTAACTTTGCTTGATCATATTGGTTTGAAACAAAATAAAAAGTTATTTATTCAAAATAAATTTATCTAAACTTGCACTAATTTTTAACACTGGTAACCTTATGATTAAATAGTACAATTAGTAAGCAAATGATATGTAAAAGACTTTTCCGTCATAGAGATAATTTCGATGTGAAGGTCTAAAGGATGAATTTTAGCAGTAGGATTTTAAAAGGTGAATAAGTATCTTTCATCCAACTCGTAAAACATTAGAAAGGAATCAGGGAAGTTATTGGTATGAGGAATAAACTAAACAAGATTTCTAATTAGGTTCTTCAACGAGAATAAATTATCAATAAAATTTATAAATAAATATTTCATACAAATAACACAATAATCCAAAAATAAAAAATATAGCTTTAAACGTTTTTTTTACGAAAGCTTTATGAGGTTAATACTTAGTCCCGAGTAACAGATGAAAAATTGTGCTATTATTCATGGTTGAGCAACTATTAATAGTGCACAAAAATTATAAAAGTAAAGTTTGGATCAATTTTACCCCCAAAAATGTTTTTAAATTTCCTTTAAGAATTGTTTGAATTGTTTAAAGTTTTATATTTAATTTTCTAAAAAGGCTATTTTTCTTAAATAATAATAAAAAAAGACGAGAGATTTTTTTTTCAGAATCTTATGTGGTAGAAGACTTTTATTTTCTAAAAAACAACTTTGCAAATTATTTTAAAAAATTAAGCATGGGTTAAAGTTGTCCAGTTGTTATGTACTACTACTGATTGGTTTTTGAACCCTTTATATATGATCTGATCAGAAAGGTTCCTGGCTTGTTTGTTGTTTGTGAACTGCAGTCAATTTCAAAAAATGATATTGGTCCACCAATAACATCACCGACGAATTTTTCAAACTTAAAAATAATGGCATTTGCGTACCCATTGTCTCCTATGCTATCAGTTATGCATCACTTTTACACAATTATACCCATCTGCAAAGACATATAATCCGATTCACTTGCAAAGACAAATAGCTATAAACAGATTCAACACAATTCGTACATAAGATACTAATAAAAATTTGGTTTTGTTTCAATTCAATATCATCATATCAAATTTGGTAGGTGACTGACATTAGCAGCTTGGCAAAAACTCTTTTGTTTGCATGAACATTGCTCCCTCCAAGTGAGTCAGCATCTCTCGCTTCGAGTTAAATATTTCAAACCTCTAAAGACTAAAGATAACAAAAGTAGTTTTTAAAATATTCTTACCGGGTTATTTCAGTGTAAGATTAATAGATTATTACTAAAAAGAGTAAATATACATATTTTTAGATTACAAAAGATAACAAAAGTAGTTTTTAAATTACATATTTTTTTCATTTTTTTTTTTAAAAATATACATACATCTTCATTAAAAGATAAACATATGCTATATATGAGTTTTAATATAAATGAACATTTTAGATTTTTTTTTTCTTATGGCGATTCTCAACATCATTAATAGCCTTTTTAAATATCTATATTTTATTTTGTGATCTTATAAAATGAGATAAAGATTTTAGATAAAAAAAAATTAAGTTAATAATAAGTGTTTAAAACTTTACTTTATTTTCTAAAATATTAAATAATATTTAAATGTTAAAAATTAATTGTTGAATTAAGTTGTAAAAAAATAATTGAAACACACATTTATATTTTTATTCTGACCAAAATACCAGTAAAAAATAATCACTATCAACAATAATGATTAATTTTTATCGAGTCATAGGCACACACATTCAAATTTATTCATCAATTTGAGAAGGTTTATTTATATGCAAAAGAATTAAAGTATAACTTATATTAATCTCTCAAGCGAAAAGAGTATATATTATAAAATAAACAAATATTAATTAGTGTCCTACCAAATATACTAGTGGAGTGGATAGCAGAAGGTAGCTCCCTTCAAAACAAGATGATTCACAATATGCGAAGATAATACCACATTAAAATAACAATTTTTAGATTAAGTTTTCAGTATTTACTTTAGAATTAATTAATTAATTAATTAATAGTATTATATTTTTTTCTCCTCGTAATATTACTTTTTCAGGGCATCTGAATTCTGTCCCCTGGCTACTAATTGACAAATAAGCATTCAGCCGCTAATATGTATGGCACATGGTGCATTGTCGACTACGACGGTTCCACAACTTTCGAGACCGATTATTAGATTCCCACCATTAAAAGATACACTTTATTTAGATTAACTTACTTAATACTATTCAAAATATTTTGCAACCAAATTCTATTTAAATTTTAAGAGAAATTAGCAATTGATCAAACTTAAAAACTTTGGCGCTTGGTTGAACTTTGAAAAGTGCAAATTATATTTCTAAACAGATGCTAAACTTTGACTATTATGATGGTGATTTTTTTCTATCTAATTTTTTTATTAATCTGAAATTAGATTAAAAAATAAATAAAATTTAATTAAAAATTATTTTCATCAAAAATAAAACTCAAATATTATTTAAATTATTTAATTTTAATTTCAACATATTAATCATTCGTATTTAAACATTTGATTTTTTTTCCTTCTAATAAAAAACATGAGTTGTTAGTAAATTGATTTGTCAAATGAAAAAGAGTCACCAACACAAATGTTTACACTATTATAGACTATCCACTGCGACCTAAGTAAGTACGGGGCTGACCTCCCAAGCAAATAGAAATAGTAGCAAACATTGAGCGTTGGTGACCTAAGCATTAGTATTTCATGAACAATGTCAATGAACATATCTCATCATTCACGATCACACCCTCACTCAAACACTGCCATCACTGTCAATATTTTTTTTTTCAAAAAGACTCTGCCACAGCCGCAACTCCACTTTTCAGTTCATATTTTAGCTAAAATAATTTTAAGGAAAAACCAGAGAGTTATAACAACATTAATTTGTACACAACGCAACCGTCAAAATGGCCCGTCAAGGCATAGTTATAGTTATCCTTAACAAAACACAAAGTAAAGCTGCCAGCTTGCCAATGTTAGTGATAATTATAAGAAATTAAAATCGAGTAAAATTCTGTTTTGGGCTTGAAATATTCAAAACCCCCTCGTATCATTAGTATATTTAAAAAATAAAAACCATCATTCTCGTTGCCATTAATTTAACTTTTTTAACATTAATTAAATGAACCGACATTTTTTCACTAGTTTTCTACTAATACAATCATGCTTGAGGCCGACACCACATGAACACTACACACCTCTTTTTACGAGATTAAAATTTTGATTCATGATATTGTAAGACTAAACTCATTTTACTGATATTTAACTATCACCTCAAATTAATACTTTTGAAATAAAGATAGCGACTTTGATCTGTTAAAATTTCACATGACTTAACTTAGCATGAGAAGAAGTAAAATAGTGTTACATTACAGCCCCGTAGAGTTAAATGAAAGGATTATTACATTACATTGAAACATTGGCATAGTAGTACAGTACGTAATTAAGAAGCAGTGTGTGTAGCTAATAATGTATGCAATTGCAAACCTTATTAATTAGTGGGACTTTTGAGGAGTATCCAAGGGCAGGTGCAGGTCATGGTGGCCGGCGACGTAATCGAAGAGGCCTTCCCCGGCGTTGTGGAGGGAATTAGTAACGTCGGCGGAGTGTAAAGGAGAAGTCTTAGCAAAAAATAAGAGAAGGGCAAGGACTAGAACTGTGGAGAGGAAGAGTGGCCAGAAATAGGCGAAGAGGGTCATCAATCTTGGGGTCATCAGTATAAGAGAGAAGAGCAGTGCCCCGAGAAAATGGTATCTGAACTTTACCAACTTCTCTGGGATCTCCATGGCCATGTGGTGTGGAGCAAGTGAGAGTGAGTCAGGGTTGGGTTTTCAGTGCAGAGATTCTTTCAGACACAATAACTGTTTCTTCTGTTGGTTTTTTGGATTTGGACTCAAGGGAACACACTCATTTTTCACTCCCATAATCATCATTTTGGGTGAATTTATTTTAAAATTAAGAAACAAATATTCAATGAGTTTATTTAAATTTATTTGTTAAAGTAAGTAATTTTTATTTTTTAGTATGTTTGTCTGAATTATTTCTGTTTGAAAAAAAGAAGTTTTTTCTTATTTTAAAAAACAAATCCCATTTCTTAAATAATCACTTATTTGAAAGTTTTTTAATTTAAACAAAACTTATCAAGTACTTATTTATTAAAATAAAAAAAAATTATTTTTTAAACATAAACAATTTAGACGAATACATTAAAAAAATATTTATTTCAATAAATAAATTTAAATAAATTAGTTCATGATCCCCCAAAACCATACTAATATACTAGCATTTTTTCTTTCGGTTCACGTGTGAACCGTTTTGTTCCCTAGAGTTTTTACTTAAAATTAATAATGCTCGCACACACTAATTTTACACACTTCATTTTTTTTATAAGTTGAACATTCTCATTGCTCTGATTAATAAAATTCTCTTATATTAATATACTTTAAGATTATTAATTGCAAATATTAAGTATACCTATAAAATGCAATGAGATTATTTGATTTCATTTTTATTTGAGATAAGTTGGATAAAAAAAGAGATTATTCTATTAAATTAAATTTAGCTGTATATCAAATTCAAACATGAAAAGTAGTCAATTACATTGAGTGTGTGTCTAGGGTGGCAGCATGATGAAAAAAATTGTGACCAATCCCACGGTGAAGTTCGAGAAACACATAGTTGTTTGTCAAAATTCACGGTCACACCATGATTTTTAATTCCAAAATCGATTATGAAAATCAGTCAACTACATTGTATGCGTATTTGGAGTGGTGGCACAATGAAAAAAAAAATTGTGACCAATCCCACGATGAAGCCTGAGCAACACATAGTTCCTTCTCAAAATTCACAATTACACACACAGTTCTTGTTCCCAAAATCAATTATGTATCTTATCCAAACACATTGAAATGATGATTCAAAAAGTGATGAGTTTATGATCTTATGAATTGAAAATGACTCTTCCTGAGTAGTAAATTTGTCTACAATTGGTGTGTCCCTCACACGCTTGCACAGTTTGCATTGCACTCCTCTATATTTCCATGTCTTTGAGTTTATGAAGAAAAGTTTGACTGAAAGAATCACACATGACTGACATGAGTCTTGAGTCATGACTTTGGCGGTGTGATAGTAGATTTGAACATTGGCTTGTTACCTTTTTCTCATTCTTTGAGCTTAGGTCTGCACGTGCTAGGTGTTGCCCTAGTTGCTCATGATCATTTATTATTTTCGGACTATATATAGCTACTATTTTTTGCTGGTAAAATTTTACCCTTCTTTAGTTTAGACAAAAGAAGAAGAAAGAGAGAACAACATTTTAAATTTGAAAAAAATGCTATAAAAATAGTTCTCCCTTCAATAGAAGGGGAGAGAAGAAGGGGTGAGGTGTATGAACAGGGGGATAAAATGGTCTTTTTCTCCAAGAGTTTTAAAGTTTTTGTAGGGATCAATATGAACTCCCATTAAGATTTTAAAAAGATTTGAAACTAAGTGGGCCAGCAGAAAAGGGAGGCCCAATAACTTTGATGTGTTGGGAATGGCGGTAGTGGCGAGACGGTGAGAGGGTGGAAATGGCGCCTGTGGCTGTGGGAGTGGCAGCGAGAAGCACAGGCGGCGTTGGTGTTGGTGCTGTCATCTTCATCTCACTCGCTCTCACCACTTATTTCATCTCCAAAAAGAAGAAGAAGAACGAATCAAGGAAGAAGAAGAAGAAGAAGAAGGGACTGGTGGACGCCATAGGCAACACTCCTTTGATTCGGATCAACAGCCTCTCCGCCGCCACTGGTTGCCAAGTATTTATGTTCTATATGATCACTTCACTTCCATTCTCTTCAACCTATTTTTATTTCTCTTCAGATTCTCGGCAAGTGCGAGTTCTTAAACCCCGGAGGCAGCGTCAAAGACCGCGTTGCTGTTCAAATTATTCATGAGGTTAAACAACTGCTCTCTATCTATTTATTTCAACCATTCACATCTTCTATTATTCACTGTTTTTCACAATTATCAGAATTGCTTTCTTTTGGATGGAATATCAACTATTCATTCATTCTCAATCTGATATACATATACATACATGTACCACCTGTACAATCATTCTAAATATAATTGCCTCAATTATGTTATTTTCACCTGAGCATATGCTATGTTTACTTAAATACTTACATGATATGCACAACTTGCTGCATGATATGAAGATATCTGGAATCTGCTTGTTAACACACGATTTAAATTAGGAGTTCTACATCAAATAGAATAAGAAGTTTAATGTGATATTTAAGTCATGAGGCTCTCTAACCTGATGAACTAGTCTTTTGAGTTGGACTTTCCTCTTATGCTTAAGTCATAACAATATCAGCCTTAAGATTGTCCCTATGATTGATTGCGCAGGCTCTAGAATCTGGCCAGCTACTTCCAGGTGGAATAGTCACTGAAGGGAGTGCTGGAAGCACTGCCATTAGCATTGCCACTGTTGCTCCTGCCTATGGGTGCATGACCCACGTGGTTATACCAGATGATGCTGCCATTGAGAAGGTATTTTATAATGATTGTAATGTAATCAAGTAAATTCTGTTATGAAATCTAGCGATAAACCTCTAAGATTTTGTGTACAATTGATGATTGTGTTGCATGAATCAACCTTCAGTCTCAAATACTTGAAGCCCTTGGGGCAACTGTTGAAAAAGTGAGCCGGTGTCCATCACCCACAAAGACCATTTTGTCAATATTGCAAGAAGACGGGCATCTGAAGCAAATGAGTTTGCATTGAAGCGTAGAAATTCACAACAATTGAATGGCAAGGAGGACACCTAGAAAATAAATGGTTATGAATGTAATGGATGCAATTACAGCTCTCTGTTTCCTGAAGATTGTCAAGGTGGCTTTTTTGCTGATCAATTTGAGAACCTAGCGAACTTCAGGGCCCATTATGAGGGTACAGGGCCTGAAATTTGGGAGCAGACTAATGGAAAGTTAGATGCATTTGTTGCAGCAGCAGGTACCGGTGGTACTGTGGCTGGTGTTTCTAAGTTTCTTCAGGTTCACCACATCCCCCCTTCCTCCAGGTTGTAGATGTTTTTGAGTGTGAAAGTTATCTGAGTTATTTCTGGTTCTGTGTTCAACAGGAAAAGAATCCAAACATCAAGATCCTCATGGCTCTGGTTTGTTTAATAAGATAACTAGGGGAGTGATGTACACCAAAGAGGAGGCAGAAGGAAGAAGACTCAAGAATCCATTTGACACTATAACAGAAGGAATTGGAATTAACAGGATAACAAGGAATTTTGCAATGGCAAAACTTGATGGGGCCTTTAGAGGCACCGGTAGGGAAGCTGTTGAAATGTCTAGGTTGTTACTCACTCTTTTGTTAACCATCCTACTTTTCTTATTTTTAGCGGTTTTTGTTCTTTTGTGTCAAACTGGAAGAAATGATGAAATGAAGTTATGCCAGATTGAATGTTTTACCAACTATTGTTTTTGACGTATCAGGTTTCTTTTGAAGAACGATGGTCTCTTCGTTGGGAGTTCTTCTGTAATGAACTGTGTTGGAGCAGTTAGAGTAGCGCAAGCAATTGGCACTGGTCACACATTCGTAACCATTCTCTGCCACAGTGGAATGAGACATTTGAGCAAATTCTATGATGCTGAATACTTGTCACAGCTTGGTTTGACACAAAGCAACTAGTTTGGAGTCTTTGGGCATCAAGTGAGAAGGTTTCTTCAGAGTATAAAATTTTAATGCCACTGCCTTAGCTGCTATATGCTTGAGTGCTTAGTCTTGGATGAGAGTGGACACCTAGAAGTTAGAACTGAGGGTGTTGTAGTTATTGATATAGAAGATATTACACTTATTAATACAATGTTTTGGGGGTATTACATGGCTCATTCTTTGTTAGTCTTCATGGTTTATTGGTTTATTAACTAGGCCAAGATGACTAAATTGTTGTAAACTAAATATATTCAATTCGAACTATTTCAGTTCGGGGATGAATTACGCCTGCGGTCTTCGTTTTGAAATTAATGAAGCTGGAAATCGTGCACGGCAACAATCTTCGAATACTAACCAATAATTCAAGTGTCCAATACAATCATATAATGAATTGAATAAAAGTTTAATAGCGTGGAAAATGCATAAATTATTGAAGTTGGACAATTAAAATATATATTGTGATGACATTATATTCAAATTTGAGTTTAATGGTTAATATAAAAACTTGCATTGGAAATCAATAAGAAATCATCTTAATTATTATAAAAGTTAAAAAAGTTGTGGATACATAACAGTTATGAATGATGTTGTAAATGTACATTTTTTTTAACAAATATTGTAAATGTGCATTGAGTGCATAATTTAGTTTCTCTTGATTGAAAATTGTATAATTTTTTAATCAGTAATAATTACAATTTCTACAATTGAGGTTCACTAAACTTAATAATTATACCAAAAAGAATTTTCACGTGATTATTGTTCATTTATCCTTTAATTCTTATTATATCATAATAATCCATCTCAAAATCTATATAATTTTTTTTTAACCTTCTCGTATCTATCATTGAATTTCATCTATCACTGATTTTAAAATTTTATTGGTGTCATTAACATTGATATCGTTTAGTTTAATTCTTGTTGAATGAATAACAATAACTTCTTATTTAAAAGACTTTTGGAACATCTTGAACTAATATCGATGTTAACCATCAATAAGTTTAGTTATGGTATTTATGATTTGATCCAATTTCGGTAGGTGAACCTTAGCTCCTTGATATTTTCCCTTGATAGAGATTAGTTGGCAATTGAGATCAGGGTATATAAGAGTTGCTGAAGTGTACAATCCCGAAGAATAAAATGGATAAAAAAAAACAAAATCTCCCATGCCATTTCTATAATAACAAATGTATATAAGAGGACATTACCTCCTCTCAAACTCAGATTCTTGGCAATGTGGATCTAACCAATCATTGGGAGATTCCTTTGCATTGTTGACATTTAATTTCCCCCCACCTACAAGCTCCCTCAGGTTATCCACCTTATTCTCCCTACCCGTCCCACTGATTCTCTCGTCAGCTTCTTGCAGCTTTTGCTTGAACTTCTGCTTTCGGTTAGATGAAGTTAGCTCTTGCTGCTTTGCTAATGAAGGAGGCGCTCCATGTGGGCCCAAATAGATGTTTTCTTCCTTCTTAGTCTAGAACACAAACAAATATAGTTAGCATATACATTGTCTTCCCAGCCAGCATCAACATCTAAAACCTGAAAATTATATAGTCTATAATATTAGGAAATTTTCTTTTTTCTTTAGCTGACCTTTGATGCAGAATTAGAAGATTCTACATCAGGAACATGAGGTTTATTTTGATCTGAGTCTTCAATTCCCAAACTTGGAATCACAAATCCATCAGTGTCTACAACAAAAAAAAAGTCCAACCATTCAACATCAAAAGCAAAAGCGTTTTTTGTCCCCATAGAAGCCACCCCAACATTGCTAAATAGAAAGAAACAACTATCCCCTAGTCAGAAAGTAAAAAAACTCCGAACACACTCACAGAATTTTCATTTTCATAGGAAAACATATCAACATCAACAACATCTTTAACTCAAGTTAATTGGGGTTGGTAGTAGATGAAGCCAATGATAAATCGTAAATAAGATAGAAAGAGAAAGGGAGAGGGAAAGAAAAAACTGAAATATATTTATGCATAAGTATAGACATAAACAACATGTCAACATGTAATAACAAACCTATATAATGATAATTTCTCTATATGCTAGGACATTATGATTCCTACCCTAATACCTCTAATTTACATGAAAATCAAACAGTGTTAAAAATTGAATCAGCTGGATATCAAATTAAGCTAGAACAATATGCCTTACACACAGATGTGAAGCACCGAGCGCCACAAGCAATATCTCCGGAAAATAAAATCCAGATAACATGACGAACCCACAAGCAATAGCAGTGAATTAATTAATAACCAATCCTTGTCAAAATCAAATGAGATCCTCATATATGCAATAAATCAACAAAATTCAATCTGAAACTAATGCAGAAACAAATAAATAAATAAAAAAAAAAACAACACAAAAGATCCTAATCCCCCTTCTCTGTTCCGGTTTGGTCATCCAGAGATCAAAAGAGGGAGAAAAAAAGAAGACGAAATTGAAGGAAAAAATGACATACCCCACTCGTCGTCTTCTTGTTGCTCAATCTGATGAGAGGGATCCATGTAAACTGACGACCATGGATTTGGATTTGAACGCGCAATGGCAATGGGCGATAAAGCCCAACTTGAAGAGATAATAGCAAAATATCACAAATACAAAATTTAGCAATTGTTTATTAGGTAATTTTTAAAGGTTGTCTTATATGATATTATTATTTTAATTCAGCATCAACGTTTTAGTATTTCATGAAAAAATGTCCTTGTTAAAACTTTAATATGATGTTCAAATATAATTAAATTTCTTTCAAAAACACATTATAAAAAGTATATCATTAAATTTTTAAAAAATATTTATGAATTAATTCATATTATTTGTCAAAGTTGTAATGATATTAAATTAGATATTTATTTTTAATATTTTAATTTTGATTCTTGTTCCAAAAATATTTTATAGTTTTAATTTCTTTTTTATATATAAAAATTATTTTAATTCTTATATTTAATATCATTTTTAGTTTGACTCTTACATGGTAAAAAGAAGATCGGTAAAACTTTGACTCATAATGGAGACTGAAACATGAAATTTTATATGCAGAGTTCTCTCAATGAATAGCTTAAAATGAAAAAAAAAAAAAAATATATATATATATATATAAGGATTAAAATTTTAGTTTAACCTTATTCATTTTATCATATAAGCCTTACGGATTGTCAATCCGTATGGGTGATACGGATTGTCAATCCGTAAGCCTTACGGATTG